>RYFJ01004149.1:0-54270 GCA_003991445.1 Oryza meyeriana var. granulata | reverse complement strand
TGCAATAGTCTTTGGCATCAGTACGGCAGTGGCTAGAGGAAACCATGTCTGATAAGCTTTCGACTATATTCTTGATGCAGCTGATTGCTTAAAGGTGCTGAGTGGATGATGTAGATTTCTTGCCTCTCTCAGGTGTTGACGCGCATGAGGAATTCTCGGATACACTTCGTGAAAAAGTTTTCTCGACTATAATAAAGCTCTTTGTTGATGCTTGACTTGTTGGTTTTCATAGGGTGTTTCCAGGAGCTCTCGATTCAATATGTATTGGGTGATTGTGAGTCAAGTTTGAGTGATTGAGCTGTTTGATATTGTGTAGCTTATGCCAATGGTCAGGGTTAGATTTTCTCTTACTGACTTGCTCAGAATGCTCTCAAAAACTCCAGGTCGGTGACTATTATGCTTGGATCAGTTGGCTATCTCATCTTGCGGTTTTTCATTGTATGCCAAAAAAGAGTAAATTTTTTTTTTTTTCCTAGTTCTGTCACTGTTTCTGTTCCGCTTCCTGGCGTAGGCTCGCATAGTTATCGTCAAGCACTGTCTGTAATCATGACTGGGGTTGACACGTAATGGGTATCCAGCGGTTACGACAATTTCTTCGAATCGCAGTGATATGGCATACGGGCGGGATGAAGTGGTCCGAATCCGGTGCGACATTGTGGGATGCGACAATGTTTTTGAAGAAAGTTTTTGAGTTTTTTCTCCTGTTGGTGAGTCAGAGTAAGATGCTGTGTCTTGCTCTCGATTCGTAGAGAAGCGTGAGCACGGTGTACAGTTATGCAGCTTGTCCGCTGGGTAACTTGACTGAACTTCTGTCACTGGCACGAATCGGCAAGTCTTGAGATTTGATTGTTGTTCTATTTGGTTGGAAGGCAATGTCAACGCATAACCAAGTCTTGTGATTCTGGCAGTGGCTGTTTTGTTGATTATGTAGGAACATTCCCTAGAGGTGGAAACAAATGTACAATTGTACCTTGTGGGATTGGATGATAGCACAGCACATAGCGTCTAGAACGTTTATGAGTAAGTCAATAAGAGTAGATTCATGGACTGATGGAATTGCGATGCTGGATTCGCCTTAGGACTTCACTGAACGAAACGTAACAGCCGTTTAAGTAAGGGCATGCGGCTCTCTTGTATCTCATGCGCATCTGGGCCCCTGGAAGGGGATGCCCAGCATTGTAATTTAAGAGATATGATGATGGCAAACTTAGCCTCTACGATAGGGAAAATACATCTAGTCGGGCAGTATTTTTTACTCTAGAAGAGATCTTAGAGATAGTCCGACTGGACTACCTACTTTGTAAGCCTTTGTCCCCAGAAGAGAGAGGATAGGGCAGAGCAGAAAATCACAGAGAACTCAAATCAACAACTAGAGATAGGGTACTTACACTCATCTTGAGGGCCTGAACATATACAATCTCGTGTTTTTTGCAATCCATGAGTTTCGTCGACGATTAGCTATAAACTATTTATTGTCGGTGTAAAAAATAAGATAGTATATATATCGGGTATCTTCATTAATATGACTCATATAGAGCTGGATAACTTATATAGAATCAGCTTCGAGTCGAGTATATATAACTGTCGACCGACGCGGATCATCCAACGGCAGGAACAGAGTTCTGCCGGATAACGCAACGCTGGGCATACCCTGTGACTTGCTTTGGGAATTTCATGCTTGTTCGGGTCTGGGCAACTCTTTCCTTTGTGTTTGATGGCTCGCTTAGAGCTGCAGAGAAGGAGAGATGTCAATCTCATACAGATTAGAACACGGGCGGATATTTAAACAACATCTGACATGGAAAACAGATCCTTGAGTTCTGACTTGGAAGTGACAAGAACACAGAGATCGGATCAGGGAGGTCGGATTATAATCAACCCCCATCACTATTACGACTTGACTCTCAATCGACTCGAATCTAGAGACAAGATTTTCTTCGCCGGAGAAATCTTCATGGCATCAAATATAATAGAGACTGATGCGAGAACAACAAGTGAAGAAGCGATCTGCACACCGCTCAACGCGACCTACCACACGGTCTAGGCAGAATGCTTACAGCATCCAATAACGAGTCAAAGATATTCGTATATAAGCATATGAGAGCAACTCTAACTGGATGCACTCTAGTTCGGAGATGATACTAAGCAACCGATGAATAGCAAGGATAAAGCCATGATACGCTCCTAGATGTCAAAGAAAAAAGTCGGCAAGACGATACCTCAACCGGACAATCGGTTGGCTTCTAACGCGATCATAGTATATAACTCAAGACGCAGAAGGAACAAGAGTTAAGATAGGGCTTGCACCGGAGTCATGCCACATGTCTTGGCAACGTCAATAATGCTGGGGTGCTGACATCAGGAACGACCAATGAAGGACACCGGTCTCCGAGGCGCTACGCGTGATTTCGCAGGATCCCAACAAATTCCGCCCCCTCATGCGGAAAGAGAGGAAGACGAGCAACTGTGGAGACGAGAAGAGCGCTTCGGCTCCCACGAGCGGTTCGCCGTCGTAGGCGGAGTCAAGAGTCTCATGAAGATGAAGGTGTCCAGCCTTGCACCCACGAGCTTGCAAACTAAGTCGACTGGCCATGCCAGGTTTCAAGTGGCGACTGGAATCATGAAAAATATGACGGGAGATCGACCCGTGGTCCTGGCTCGCGGTCTACACTCTGGTGATCTGGCAGGGATATCGGAGGAGAGTCACAAAGCCATGGCTAACTACTCCCAGTCGCCTCTAGCCGATTCAGTGAGGACATGGTTTAATGGGACTCCTAAGCATCGAGTATTGTACGTGACTCTGGGGAGAACTCCGGGACTGCTTCATCGCCATTCCAGGGAAGGTAATATGAAGAGAGGCATCTTCCACCATACGACATATATCAGTTCGGCAGTCAAGGAGAACGAGTCTTATCGTGAATTTAATCAAGGAGGTTTTTGTTGAGAAGAAGAACTAATTCCCAGAAGATCGAAGGATGAGGTCGTCATCATCCTTTTCAAAAAGGAGTCATGAGTGACACCCTTTCCGTACTGATTGATCACTAAATTCACTCAAAGCCTCCACTCTGTCAAGGCCTCTATTTGACATGGCAAACAAGTACGCCACTTCGGCAGAAGGTACGCTGTTGCTGAGGCCCTCGATGACAAGAAGACAGACTGATAGAATAAGGAGCGGGCAAGGACACCATGATTGTGGCCGGTCGACTAAGGTTGGGGGCGCAAAGAGAGTCGGTCTACGGCTTCATTGTGGCAAATGAGCAGTCACAACAGTCTTTTTTTGACTTTCAACAGCTAGAGATTATTAGAATGACAAAATGACATGTTCGGGCACACAAGCTCAACTCGCAAGGATGGCATCCCCGTTTAGATGGGCTCCAAATCGAACTGACAAACTAAGTCAGCTTTTCTGATAATATTGTTCTTCACTGGTTCTCGGCTCACCAATGCCGTAGCGTTATCACACTAATAGGTGTACAAGCTGCACAAGGCTTTTTTCTATTTTTTCTCTTAATGATTGAAAAGTATTGTTGAGTAGCATAAATTCTGTCGATAGTTTTTACATCGGCAATATGAATATAGGGCTACTCGTGCGGATCGAAACTATCGGTGGACTGCAAAGGAACATAGGGAGTTTATCCTAGTTTAGGCCTTGATGTGGGGTATACCCTACGTCGTTGTGGTGTATGTCCTTTAGGATGTATGGTGGTAGTTCTAGAAGTTGATGGATCTTGCCCTCTGGGGGCTCGTGCTGTCGTCACTTATATATCTGGGGGATAGGGTTACAAGTAAGTATGGAGTCCCTCTAGACTGACAGCCAATGGGATCTCCTCTTTAGAGATATAACATGTCCGACTAGGACTGTAGTATTCCTTATCGTACAAAGCTAAGTCTGCTGAGTGCTCCTATCTATCTCTAGTTTACAAGGCTAGGCATATCCTCTGTCCGAGTGCCCATTGCTTGTCATGTTGAGGTATCCGGAGCCCATGGCCTCCACAGAGGTAACAGCCCTGAGACTTCATAGTTTGAGGTCACAGCTGATGCCGTGGGTGCTCATCCTATCTGCTCACGATGAAGATTGCCGAGTGCAATTGCTCCGAGTACGATCTTTGTCGCGAGTGCTTCTTCTTCCCGAGTCTGCTTCATGTCAGTGTAGCAGCGAGGCTATGACGGGCTCCATTAGAAATTTGAAATAATGGTGCGCCGAATATGCCGCACCTATTAGGTGATAGCCTGACTTTGTGCTTAATTGTGAAAAATTAAATATAAAGTCAAAGATCTTTTAACCTTAAGTCTTCTCGAGTAGTATAGCTACTGGTATATTGATGAGATTCTTCAGCATCAAAATCAGCCGAAAATATTTTATAGTCTTTCCGAGTAGTATGTCACTTGGAGATTAGACTCTTTCAGCTTCATGTTAGCTGGAAAAATGTTTACAGTCATGCCTCCCGAATAGTATACGTGTCGAAGGTAGACTCTTCAGCGGTCATGTCGGCTGAGGAAAATATTTGCTCATGGCAATTGTTGGCCAAGCATGTAGGCCAAGTAACACTTTATGTATTTTAATCCAATATGTGGTTCAGGTGTACTTGAGATAATACTCGTATACATCCCAATTTTAATGAAGACAGCTTGTGACCCTTATAAGGATATATCCTCATACCTGGTGGATAATACAGATACCTGTACACATGTGTTATAAGCAATGTTAGGGCCTTTCGATGAAGCATAATCTGATTACCCCTAATCGGTTCCTGTTGGTATAGCACCAGCACTGTGATATTTTTAAACGTTCAGCCAGCAAGTGGCACCACATTGAAGCGTGCGTAGCTAACTGGATTAGAAACTCGATATCTTGGTAGCTAGGTAAATTTGCAGCCCAAGCCACTTAATCAGTATAGGCTCTATAAAGGTAGGAGAGAGAGAAAAGATTCCCTCATTCTTCTCCATCCACCAATTCGTTTCGTCTTCCAGCTTCTATGCGAGAAATTTTGCCCCTCACCTCACTAGGGTTCGCCATTTCTAGGCACTTCCCCTTGAAACTCGAGCGATCCTGCTCCTCCGCGTCCATTCAAGGCTCAATCGCATTTCCCCCAAATTTCCTCGCCTTCAGCCATGCCGAGAGCGTCAAAAATCCCGGAGATGACTGATGAGTCTTGGCTGACTTCGGATTACGGGTCGACTAAGCTGAAGTATCTGGAGAGATAGTTGGGACTGCAGAGCCGTGATGTCATCAATTGGCGTCCGACGGAAGGGGAATCAATCCCAGCGCCCCAAGTTGATGAGACTGTAGTTTTCGCCTCTTTCTTCGACCGGGGCCTTTCTCTTTCATCTTTGGATTTTCTTCACCAGCTTCTTGCCTTCTACGACCTAGAGTTGGTGAATCTGAATCCCAACTCGATCTTGCAAATCTCTATCTTTGCAACTCTGGTGCAAGTGTTTTCTGGGTTGTGGGCCCTAAGCCCCATTTGAATCTGTTTAGATATTTGTTCCACATCAAACCCCAGCCCTCCAAGATCAAAGTCCAAGTGATTGGGGGGCCGATATCCAGCTTAGGAGCGAGATGAAGAAGATCTATATCCATGTCCCCTTGAAATCCTCCCTCAAAGGCTGGCATAGGGAGTGGTTTTATTGTTCTAATCTCACACCACGCCTCCCTCTTTTCACTGGTCTGCCTCTGGAGGTCATGCCCAACTGGTCGTCTGTGCCTAGTTTTGAGGAGATGGGCCAAGTATACATGCTGATTGATAAGATTGATAAGTTGAAGGGCTCCGGATTAATTGGCCCATGGGTGGCCAGGCGTTTCTTGACTTGTCGCATCAGGCTGCTAAAGCAGTGGAGCCACTTCGGCTGTGATTATGAGGGCAAAAACGATCCTAGCTGAGAATATCCCGACCTGACCGACAAGCACAAGGTGACCGACATCCTGCTCAATTATTTTGCCAGCGGGGTGGCTTGAGACATGAAGATACGAGTGGGCCACGCCGGCTTACAGCCTAAAAAGGCCTCGTCCGGAGGTAACTCTTGCTGATGTTAACTTTGTAACACCCCACAAAACCTTGCCTAAAAAGCAACCAAAAAGGATGGCAAGGAGGCTATCCAACAAAAATTTCAGCAGCATGACCTCTATAACGGAGCAATGCGGAAGCAACAACATAAGGAGAGATAAAACTAAGTACCACAACAAGATAAAGCATCCTAATAAGCAGCTCAGTATTAAACAAAGTTTGACAAGAACAACCTAACAACAACCACAAGGTCTAAGTTAAGGTTATTTGAAGAACAGAGGCTCCAAATTATGGTACTATTATTATTACCGCAAAAGTTTCACACTAATAGATGACGTGAATGTGTAGTGTGTGCTGCTACTTTCCCACCTTTCAAGCAAAAGCCACTTGAGTACCTGGAGAGATAGAAAGGGGGGTGAGATATGAAATCTCAGCAAGTAAACTACTTTAACAAGCTATTTAAACTGCAAGATTAGTAAGCATTGATTTAATCTTCAATTACATGCTAACCAAACATCAAGCAATGAGATACCTCCAACAAGTGAAACAACCGCATATAAGATAAGGATTGGTCACCACCGAACTAGGGAGAAGCATAGCCTCCCACAAACACTCCCAATACCTTAAACCAAGGTATGTATGTCATGGTCCAAAAAAAATTAAAATGCATATGCAATGCAAATGCCATGTCTCCTGCCTTCATACCCCACAAAGTATGAAGCCGCATCGTTATGCCCAATAAACGATGCTGCACCGGTACAATCACGGCTACAAGCGGCGACATAACTCCATATGCTCATGAATGACTGAGATGCAATGCATATGCCTTATAAAAGAAGAATAACTGTATATAACATCATGAACATCTCTCCATATAACCAACACGACTCATTCCACCATACCAACCGAAGCATCATCAATCCATAAACATAGGAGCATAAATCTCATCATAGAAAAACATAGAGCATATGTCAAAATGATTATAACATGGTTTGAGCGGCCTTATTATAGCAATCATATTTCTGAAATTTTAAGGTAGAGGTAAAATAAATAGCAAGTTAAAGCTTGTAGCAAACCATCGCCACGTTTACTTGCCTCCAATGAAGGGTTGACTACTCTAGGTGCGATCCGGAGCAATACCACCTGCTTTAACAATATATGATAAGAAAAAAAAACTCATGCTAACAAGTAGTTATAGAAAATATAGCGCTCCTACGCCCCAACCCGACATCCGAGCAAAACAATTGCAGCAGTGCTGCTTCACTTCATTGCATCTTTCAAACAATACAGGGTATGATGACAAACAAAAACACTTTTAGAATCTACACAACAAGGCCTACAACTTGCTGTAGAGCTTTTATTTTAATCATGTCTCATGGCCTAAACTGCCATTCAAAACAGACAACAGAATCTGCTCAAGAATTGAGTCAGCAAGCTTCACATTTTCATAACTCTAGATCCTTATGTCCAAAAATTATTGAATTTAACCAGAGAACAGAGAATTCTATAATATACAACTTTGGTGTTATGCACCCTTGCAGAAAGAGTTATTTAGATGGCCTAAAGCATGCTGAAACCTTAACTCGAAATCCTGCTAAGGAAACAGTACAGCTAACAATAAAATTCCATAACTGGAGTTCTTCACCCAAAAATCATGATATTTACCAATCTGGAAACAAATGGAAAGTACTACAAGGCTCTCATACATGGAAAGGCTAAAAACACTAATAAGAGTCTCAAAATCCTCCTAGATCCAGTTCTGTCCAGAACTTCATCAGAACAGGCCAGCCAAAATAGGAAAATCATAACTCTTAAACCGCCAGGGCTAAAATCACAAAATTTCACAGACACATAGATCTGAAGGTCCTCTACAACTTTGTAGTTCACCAAAACATTTAGTTCGGCCTCTAAGTTACCCAAAACACTCCCCCAAGAAAAACTGCAGAAATTGCTAACCTGAAATTCGAGGGGAAACTCCCAAATAGCCTTACTCCCCACTAATCCATTCATTCCCAAGGTAAAACTCCGTTGTATTCATCCAAGTTGTGCTGAGGAAGATTAAACCTAGCTCACCTTGGTTACCCCCAAACCCTAGGGCAGCAGCAGGAGACGGGGAAGGACGGATTTACACCGAAGATGCTCCTTTTCTTGCTCCTCTCGTCAAGCTCGATCTGTTTTGCTAGTTTCCCCCAAAGATTTGGTGCTGTAGAGAGGGGATTGAGGGCTTGACTGCCATGGAAGAGAGAGGGAGAGGCAGGGAATGTGAGAGGGAGGGGAAAGAGCACTGGTGGAGAAGGAGCATGGGAGAGAGGGGTGTGGGCTGGTTGGATGAGCCGGACCTACCCATGGCCGGCCCAGGAAGCTCCCTTCTTTTTGTTTCTTGTTTTTTTTTTTCATGTGTTACATTCTCCCCTCCTTTAAAGAATTCGTCTCTGAATTCAACCATCTAATGACAAACTAAAAGATCGAGTAAAAGAGAACCTAAGAAAACATATAACTTACTAGTCTCAAAGAGTTCGGGATACTTCTTGCACATTTCCTCTTCAAGCTCCTAAGTTGCTTCTCGCTCTGATTGGTTGCTCCAGAGAACCTTAACATATTTGATAGTTCTCCTCCTCATGACTGGCTCTGAAGAGTCCAATATGCGCACTAGTTGGCATTCAATTGTTAGGTCCTGCTCCACTCTAATTGGCTCTAGATCAATCTTGTGCTCAGGGTCCCTCAGATACTTCCTCAACATAGAAACATGAAAGACATTGTGTACTCCCCTCAATGAATCTGGCAACTACAACCGATACGCCAAGCTGCCTACCCGGGCTATGATCACAAATGGACCAATGTACCTTAGGCTAAGCTTCCCTGTAGTACCAAACCGCACAGTACCTTTGGTCGGTGACACTCTGAGAAGGACTTGATCACCCACTGTAAACTCTAAATCTCGCCTCCTTACATCCGCGTAACTCTTCTGTCGACTCTGAGCGGCCAACAAGTTTTGTCGTATTTCACGCACCTTATGAGATGTCTCTTGAACACAATTTGGACCAACCAAAGACCTCTCACCCAAAGTTTCCCAACATATGGGAGAGATACACCTTCTTCCATACAAAGCCTCGTATGGAGCCATCTTGATACTAGCTTGGTAGCTATTATTATAAGCAAACTCTGCTAAGGCTAAATGATCCTCCCAACTACCTTTCCAAGAAAGAACACAAGCACGAAGCATGTCCTCTAAGGTCTGAATAGTACGCTCTGATTGACCATCTGTTTGTGGGTGGAAAGCGGTACTAAGTGTGTGATCTGTGCCCAAAGCACTTTGTAGACTTTGCCTGAAATTAGACACAAATTTGGGGTCCCGATCTGAAATAATTAACTTTGGCACACCATGCAGTCTCACCACTTCCTTAATATATAAGGGGACCAAGTCTGGTGCAGAGTTAGTTGTTTTCATTGGAATGAAATGAGCAGTTTTTGTGAGTCTGTCAACAACAACCCATATAGCCTCCCTACCTCGTGGTGACCGAGGTAAACCAACTACAAAGTCCATAGTAATATGTTCCCATTTCCACTCGGGGATCTCTAAAGGCTTTAACAGACCTGCAGGCTTTTTGTGCTTTGCCTTAACCTGCTGGCAAACTCCACATGCTACCACATATTTAGCAATATCAGGCTTCATCCTTTTCCACTAGAAGTTTTGTTTCAAGTCCTAGTACATCTTGGTCTCCCTAGGGTGGACTATATAAGGAGTTCCATGTGCCTCCCTTAGAATATCCATCTTCACATTTGATTTCTATGGCACACAAAGACATCCCCTGAAACGTATCACCCCACGCTCATCTATGTTGAACCCTCGTGGTCTACCTTCAGAAATCCTTTTTTGAACCTCCTG
Source organism: Oryza meyeriana var. granulata (assembly GCA_003991445.1). Taxonomy (NCBI): domain Eukaryota; kingdom Viridiplantae; phylum Streptophyta; class Magnoliopsida; order Poales; family Poaceae; genus Oryza; species Oryza meyeriana. Next base: position 44,379 of record RYFJ01004149.1, on the reverse strand, counting down.
AAGCATGCGATCATGCTTCTGAGTCTCATGCACACGCTCAAGTAGGGAAGACTGAACGATCATTTGAGTCTCCTGGTTTGCAACACCCATATAACAAAAAGAAATACCCATACAATCTAAATCTGAAATTAAGGGCATCGCCGCCTTGGGAACCCCTGTCCTACTAAGTGCATCCGCCACCACATTCGCTTTTCCTGGATGGTACTGGATAGTCACATCATAATCCTTTATCAACTCTAGCCATCGACGTTGTCTCAAATTCAACTCCTTCTGAGTAAAGATATACTTGAGACTCTAATGATCAGTGAAGATGTCACATGACTCACCATAAAGATAGTGCCTCCAGATCTTCAATGCAAAGACCACTACGGCCAGCTCTAAGTCATGTGTCGGATAATTCTGCTCATGCTTCTTCAACTGTCATGAAGCATAAGCAATTACTTTGCCTTCTTGCATAAGCACACAACCAAGCCTAATACGGGAGGCATCCGTATACAAAGTAAAGCACTTGCCACTTTCAGGCAAGGCTAATATAGGAGCATTCACCAATTTACTTTTCAAAGTCCGAAAACTGGCCTCGCATTCACTAGTTCATATAAATGGAGCACCCTTCTCGGTCAGCCTAGTCATTGGTTTTGCAATGATTGAGAAACCCTTCACAAACCGCCTATAATAACCAGCGAGTCCAAGAAAACTCCGAACCTCTATCACGTTGGTTGGCCTTTGCCATCCTACCACTGAGGCAACATTCTTTGGATCAACCATAATACCATCTTGATTAATCACATGTCCCAAAAAGCTCACTTTAGAAAGCCAAAAGGCACACTTCTTCAACTTTGCATAGAACTTGTTTTTCCTAAGAGCATCCAGGACAAGACTGAGATGAACCTCATGTTCTTCTTTGGACTTAGAGTAGACCAAAATATCATCAATAAAAACCACCACAAAAATATCCAAGTACTCATGCAACATCCTGTTCATGGCCTCCATAAAGACAGCAGGAGCATTTGTTAGTCCAAAGGACATGACAATGTACTCATAGTGTCCATACCTTGTATTGAAAGCCGTCTTCTCAATATCCTCATCATTAATTCGAAGTTGATGATAGCCAGATTGCAAATCAATCTTGGAAAACACCTTAGCAGCTCTCAACTGATCAAAAAGGGCATCAATATGAGGTAAAGGATACTTGTTCTTGATCGTTACTTGATTAAGTGCCCTATAGTCCACACAGAGCCTTTTTGTGCCATCCGTCTTCTCCACAAACAAAATAGGTGCAGCCCAAGGCGATGCGCTTGGGCGAATAAAACCCTTAGCAAGTAGGTCATTTAGCTGCCTCTTTAACTCCACTTGCTCAACAGGAGCCATCTTGTATGGTGCCTTATAAATAGGTTATGTAAGGAATCAACCTGATCTGAAAAATTGGCTCTCTTTCGGGAGGCAAACAAGGAAGTTTGTCAGGGAAAACATCAGGATAACGACACACCACTGGAATGTCCTCCACACACAAAGAAGCCCCACGATCATCAACCATAGCAAAAAGGATGCCAGACTTTCATGTCGTACGGTCTGGTAGCAAGTGACAAAGCAAAGAGAGGGTGTACTTCAAACCACTCCCCAGAAAAATGACCTCTTGCCCTGATGGTGCTTGTAAAGAGATTGTCTTCCAAAAACAAGAGATAATAGGCTTATATTGAGAAAGCCAATCCATGCCAAGAATCACATCAAACCCCCCAACGGAATGACTACTAGGTTAGCAACAAAATCCTCATCCGCAAGAGAAACAACACAACTAGGACAGACAAAAGAACTAGAAATAGGCCCTCTAGTAGAACTAACCACAATAGCTTCTCCAATACTTTGCATAGCCAATCTTGTATGACCAACAAAAACCTCCAAGACAGACGAGAAACTAGCTCCAGATTCAAAAAGAGCACGTGAAACAAAAGAATCAACTGAAATGATACCTGTCACCACACCGCCATGGTCTCTGCTGTCACCTAACGGCATAGCATATACCCCTAGGTCACTAGTGGAAGAAGAGGCTCCCACAGTAGGAGCAGCTGGTGCAGGAACCCAAGGAACCATGGGTGTCGAAGGAGTAGTGGCGCAGGGCAACCAGAAGGCCCCAGACTGAGGTATAGGGACTGGTGGAATATCTGAAGGTGGCAGCAGGTATTGATGTGTAGGCGGCACGGGCACGAGAGTAGAAGGAGGCACTGCCATCATCTGAATTGTACCACTAGAAGCTGAAGAAGAAGACACTGGCTCCCATCGAAGCTTGGCATCGGGATTCTTCCTGCAAACCACATCAATACAATGTGACCACCGTGACCTAATGTGATTGAAAATAGTGCACCAGCTTCCGGACAGTGATGAGTAGGCCATAGAGCAGCTTCTGGACCTATGGATATCTCATCTTGAAATCAGCTAGGACCTCGCTGACAAAGTAGACTGGCCTTTGTATTTTCTATATGTGACCCAGCTCGAATCGCTCGACCACCAACACCGTGCTAACTACCTGAGTGGTTGCCGCCAAATATAGCATTAATGGCTCTTGGGGCATAGGTGATGCCAACACTGGTGGTGATGTGAGAAATTTCTTGAAGTCTTTGAAGGCTTGCTGGGCTTTGGTAGTCCATTGAAAATTATCTACTCTCTTCAGTAACTTGAAGAAGGGCATGCCCCATTTGCCTAGTTAGGAGATAAATTGGCTGAGTGTCGCCATGCAGCCTGTCAGCTTCTAGATGTCCTTCTGGCTAGTCGGGGGTGCCATGTTCATGATTGTGTTAATTTTCTTTGGATTAGCCTCAATGCCGCGATGTGATACAATGAAGCTGAGTAGCTTGCCGGATGGCACACCGAAGGCGCAGTTTTTTGGGTTCAACTTCATCTTGAATCTTCGAAGGTTTTGGAAGGTTTCCTCCAAGTCGGTGATGAGGTCTTCTTATCACCACGTCATTGACATATGCCTCCACATTGTGCCTGATCTGAGTGTGTAGACATCGCTGAATTGCTCGTTGATACGTTGCTGCAGCATTTTTCAAACCGAATGGCATAGTGATGTAGCAGTATGCACCAAATGGCATGATGAAAGACATCTTTAGGCAGTCCTCCTCCTTCAGGCTGATTTGGTGGTATCCCGAGTAATAGTCGAGAAAGCTGAGAAGTTTGCACCTCACAGTTGAATCCACCACCTGATCTATTCTCGGTAGACCAAATGGATCTTTGGGGCACGCCTTGTTTAAGTCAGTGTAGTCGACGCACATGCGCCATTGTTATTGTTTGGGTTGCCGAGAGATGTTTGGCATGTCTCCGTGTGCGGTTGATTTGAGCCGACCGCCCGGCGTAGTGCTGATGCGGATGAGACCACTGTTGGAGAACCCGACCGGTTGGTCAGTATCAGTGTATCGCCCAACTGTTGGTGCTGCTGACATGCGGTAGCTGTAATCATGGCCTTGATTCTTGCTATAGTCGGGGTGGCCTAGTGATCAGGCCCAAGCTAGAGTGTGTCCAGCAGGGTTGCAGTGGCCACAACGTTTTGTTGTGGCATGACGAAGACGTTGTGGTCGCCAACTCTGGTCTGGAGGATTTCTTGCTGAGCGGTTCACCCAGTGTCGATGTTTTACATCGGCAATATGATTATAGGGCTATTCGTCGGATCGAAACTCGGTGGACTGCAAAGGAACACGGGGAGTTTATACTGGTTCAGGCCCTCGATGTGAGGTAATACCCTACGTCCAATTGTGGTGTATTCCTTTGAGGAAGTATGATTCTGATGAATCTCTGTATGCCCTTAGGGGGCGCCCTGCCTCCCCTTATATACTAGGGGACAGGGTTACAAGGTAGGAGTCCCAGCTAGACTACGGCCACGGGATCTCCTCTTAGAGATATAACCCACCTAACTAGGACTGTATATTCCTTATTGTACAAGGCTAAGTCTGCCGAGCTCTATCATATCTCTAATTATAAGGCTAGGCCCATCCTCTGTCCAAGTGGCCCATATGCTTGTGATGAGGTACCCGGGGCCCATGGCCTCCACAACAGCCCCTAAGACCTTCATAGTTGAGTCACAGCTAATGCCAAGTGCTCATCCTCCATAGTGAAGATTGCCCGAGTGCATTGCTCTCGAATACTCTTTGTCCGAGTGCTTCTTCTTCTCGAGTCCTACATCATGTCAGCTGGCAGCGAGGCTATGAAGGGCTCCATGTAGATGTATGAATAGTGTGCGCCGAATAGGCACACCTATTAGGTGTAGCCCCCAACTTTGTGCTTAATTGTGAAAACAATTAAACAGAAAGTCAAAGATCTTTAACCTTGTAGTCTTTCCCGAGTAGTATACTACTGGTATATGAGACTCTTCAGCATCATATCAGCCAGAAATATTTTATAGTCTTTCTCGAGTAGTATGCCACTCAAAAATTCGACTCTTTCGCTTCATGTCAGCTGGAAAAATGTTTATAGTCTTTCCCGAGTAGTGCACTACTCAGAAGTTAGACTCTTCAGCGTCATGTCCGCTAGGAAGATATTTGCTCATGGCAAATGTTGGCTAAGCATGTAAGCCGAGTACCACTTTATAAAATTCAATCCAATATGTGGTCAGGTGTACCTGAGAGATACCTGCATCCCCAATTTTAATAGAGACCAGCTTGTGATCCTTATAAGGATATATCCTCAATACCTAGTAAATAATACAGATACCCGAGTGTATACACCCGGCTGTAGGCTTAGCATGAAGCATATCTGATTATCTAATCGGTCTCTGTGCGTAGCACCAGCACTTGTGATTTTAACACAGCCAGCGAGCGGCCCAGATTGAGCGTGCTACTGTAGAAACTCATATCTTGTGGCCTGCTACCGAATAAGCCAGCCTAAACCAACCTACCCAGTGTAGCCCTATAAAAGTGGCATCCCTCGCATGTTAGGATGAGTATTTCAGCGTCAATAACCGCAATCAGCCGGAGGAATCCTTGTCTGCAAGCCTTTTCGACTTATGTTCTGGTTGCAGCTTGGTTGCCACAGATGCCTGAGTAGGTATATTGCAGAATCTGCTTGCCCTCCCCAAGTGTGACGCAGTGCATGAGAACTCCGGATGCGCTTTGACGACGTAGATCTTCTCTGACTTTGGTAAAGCCGAATAAGGTACCCGAACCTTGCATTAGCATAGGATTCGGCTGGCAACCCTCATGGGGCATACCCTATCCAACAGAGTTATAGCCAAATAAGGTAACCGAACCTTGCATTAGCATAGGATTCGGCTGGCGACCCTCATGGGGCATACCCAACCTGGCAGAGTTGTGACCAAATAAGGTACCCAAACCTAGCATTAGCATAGGATTTGGCTGGCGACTCTCATGGGGCGTACCCTACCTAGCCGAGCAACACACGAGCCCCGACTGGCGCCGGAGGTCAGTTATATTAGCCGAATAAGGTACCCGAATCTTGCATTAGCATAGGATTCGGCTGGCGACCCTCATGAGGCATACCTTACCCAACCGAGTTGTGACCAAATGAGGTACCTGAACCAAGCATTAGCGTAGGATTCGGCTAGCGACCCTCATGGGGCGTACCTCACCTAGCCGAGTGGTATACGACCCTCGACTAGCACCGGAGGTCGGTTGTTAGCTCACATGGAGCGTAGCCGGGGAAGATGGCATCCCGACTGGTGCAAGTACTCGGTCAGTAGCCCTCATGGAGCATTCCGAGCGTATCTTGGTAGACCGGTCCAGCCCCCGAGCGTAGGAGATAGGCTCGTAGCCCTGAGTTCCTGTCACGCGTATCTGGAACTGGCCCTGCATTATAAACATATCGGATGAGTAGCATTTGATGATGAAAACAATCACTCGAATAATATTTATGTATTTTACAATGTAAATACGTGTTCTTCCTCTTGTTGACATTAATTTCCCCGAGTAGTTGACCCCTTATGTTTAAGCACTCTGCCCAACTAGTCATAGCCCCCTAGCGTTGGGAGTTGGCTCATGGCTCTTTCCCAGACACACGTTTTGGGTGATTTGAGTTCGTCTTTCATGGAGCAAAGTTTCACGGATCGGAATTTATGCTACTCGAGTACTTTTGCAATCATTTAAGAGCAAAAACAGAAAAAAAAGTGCAGCTTGTACACCTAAGAAAAAAGTGCAGCTTGTACACCTATTAGGTGTAAGCGGCTATGGCATTGGCAAGGCCAAGTGAGGAAATATTTATCAGATAGTGACTTAGCCATTCGGTATTTGGGAGTGGGGATGCCATCCATGCGTTTGAGCTTGTGAGCCCCCAAACATGTCACTTGTTGTCCTGATAATCTCCAATTGTTGAAGGTCGAAGACGGTTGTGACCGACTGCCACAACGAAGTCGTCTGACTTGCATTTGTGGTTACCGGCTATAGTCGGGGTCGCATCATCGGTGTCCTTCCACTCCTTTGGTTAGGGGGCCCTTTCATCATCGATGGCCTCAGCAATAGTGTGGGCTGAGTCGACGTACTTGTTTGCCATGTCGAATAGAGCCTTGACAGAGTTGGGAGACTTCCGAGTGAATTTGGCGATGAACGAGGTGTCTTTGACTCCTTTTCGAAAGGCAGCGATGATGACCTCGTCCCCGATCTTCGGGATAGAATTCTTCTTCTCAGAGAACCTCTTGATGAAGTCACGAAGAGACTCGTTCTTCCTTTGATGCAACTGATACAGATCGTGCTCAGAAGATGGCCTCTCATAAGTCCCCCAGAAGTTGGTGATGAAGCTTTCCTGATGTTCTCCCCAGGAGCCAATTGATCTCTTAGGAAGTCCTGTTAGCCATGTCCTCGCCGAGTCAGCTAGAGCGACTGGGAGGTAGTTAGCCATGGCATTGTGATCTCCTCTAGCTGCTCGGATCGCCAAAGTGTAGACTGTGAGCCTGGACTTAGGATTGGTCTTTCCGTCGTATTTTTTGATGCCTGTAGGCTTGAAACCCGACGACCAATCAACTTGTTGTAGCTCGTGGGTGAAGGCCGGTACTCCTTCATCTTCATGAGGGCTCCGACTCCGAATACAGTGGTGAAACCACTCGTGGTGGAGGCTGAAGCGCTTGTTCTCGTCTTCTAGTCGGTGTTGCTAGTCTTCCTCTCATTCGCGGCACCGAGCGTTGATGTCCTGCCGAAGGTCACACCGTAGTTGGCCTCGAAGATCCTAATTGTGCCAACGGTCGATTCAACACTGCTGGTTGTTGTTGGGGTTGCCGAGTGACATTTGGCGTGACTCCATGTGCAGCCAACTAGAGCCGGCCGCTCGGCGTCGCTTTGAGGCAAATGAGACTGCCGTTGGGGAAGCTGACCGACTAGTCAGTGTGAGGGTATCGCCCGACTGTTGGCGCTGCTGACATGTAGCAGCGGTGATCATGGCTTTTATCCTTCCTATCATCGGGGTGGCCTGATGATCAGGCCCAAACTAGAGCGTGTCCAGCAGAGTTACAGCGGCCACGACGTTCTGTTGAGGCGTGACGAAGACGTCATGGTCACCAAGTCGAGTTTGGAGGATTTGTTGCTAAGCAGTTCACCCAGCCCTGCGTAGATCGTCATTGCGGGCGTACATGCGTCTTGCTTCTTCCTCATGTTGTTCTCGCAGTCGGCGGGCCTCCTCCTCTTGTTGTTTGTGTAGTCGACGTGATTCCTGAGTAGGAGTAAAGCCTTTGGATGCCATGAAGATTTCTCGTGGCGGAGAGAAGCTTGCCAAACTGCTGTCTGACTTAGAGTTGACGTCCGACTGAGAGTCAAAGTTGGAATAATTGATGGGGGTGATGACAACTCTGACCTCCCTAGATCCAATCTCAAGCGGCTCTGGGCCATATCCGAGTCGAACCCCAGGGGATTGGGTCTGTCGCGTCGGATGTAGATTGTAGATGTCCGTGGCATCGCCAAGTTTGTACAGGAGATTGACGATCTCCTCCCTTCTTAGCCCGATCTCGGCCGGCTCAAGGCCGGGTAGGGAAGAGTTGTCCCAAGACCCAGGAACGTAGAAGATTGCCGCAGCCAATCGACGAAGGTTGCTATGGCGTCGAGTGGGCCGACCGGCGCAGAGTCGGCTAATTCCGCGGTAGATCGGATCGAGTCCGAGTCGGCCAGGGTGAGGTTGCCGAACTTGTCGGCGATGAAATCGAGGCTCCCGAAGCTGATCATGTCTCCGAGGGAGAAGCTGGTGCTGTTGACTCCGGTTGTCGAATCCATCGAGCTTGTTGAGGTTGATCTCGCCAATATGATTATAAGGCTATTCATCAGATTGAAACTCGGTGGACTGCAAAGGAACACGGGGAGTTTATACTAGTTTAGGCCCTCAATGTGAGGTAATACCCTACATCCAGTTGTGTTGTATTCCTTTGAGGAAGTATGATTCTAATGAATCTCTGTATGCCCTCAGGGGGCGCCCTACCTCCCCTTATATACTAGGGTACAGGGTTACAAGGTAGGAGTCCTAGCCGGACTACGGCCAAGGGATCTCCTCTTAGAGGTATAACCCACCCGACTAGGAACGTATATTCCTTATTGTACAAGGCTAAGTTTGCCGAGCTGTATCATATCTCTAATTATAAGGCTAGGTCCATCCTCTGTCCGAGTGGCCCATATGCTTGTGATGAGGTACCCGAGGCCCATGGCCTCCACACCTAGCCCTGCATAGCTCGTCGTTGTGAGCGTCACATTCGGCCTCCTCCTGTCGTCGCAGTCAATGGGCCTCCTCTTCTTGCTGCCCTTGTACTCGGCGCACCTCCTGTGGGGGGGTTGAAGCCATGAAGATTTCTCGGGGCAGAAGGAAGCTTGCTAGACTGGTGTCCGAACTGGTGTTCGAATTGTTGTCCGACTTAGAGTCGGAATCTGAGTAGTTCATCGGGGTGATGATGGCTTCGACCTCCCTAGATCCAATCTGGAATGGCTCTGGGCCATGTCCGAACTAAGCCGTAGAGGATCGAATCTGCCGCGTGGGATGTAGATTGTAGATGTCCGCGGCGTCACTGAGTCTGCATGGGAGATTGATGATCTCTCCCCTTCCTAGCCCGACCCCAGCTGGCTCAAGGCCGAGTCCGAGTCGAACACCGAAGGAGAGAGTTGTCCCGAGACCCGGGCAAGTGGTAGATCGCCGCAGCAAATCGACGAGGGTGGCTGCAGCGTCGGGTGGGCCGACTGGCGTGGAGTCAGCCGGTTCCTCGGCCGATCGGATTTGGTCTGAGTCGGCCAAGGTAAGGTTGCCGAACTTGACGGTGACGAAGTCAAGGCTTCCGAATGTAATCGTGTCTCCGGGGGAGAATTTGCTGCCGTCAACTCCGGTTGTCGAATCCATCGAGCTTGTTGAGGTTGATCTTGCCGAAGCCCCTACCTGGAGTGCCAACTGTCAATGTTTTACACCAGCAATATGAATATAGGGCAACTCGTCGGATCGAAACTCGGTGGACTGCAAAGGAACACGGGGAGTTTATACTGGTTCAAGCCCTCGATGTGAGGTAATACCCTACGTCCAGTTGTGGTGTATTCCTTTGAGGATGTATGGTGGTAGTTTTGATGAACTTGATGGATCTTGCCCTCAGGGGGCACCCTGCCTCCCCTTATATACTGGGGGACAAGGTTACAAAGTAGGAGTCCCAGCTGGACTATGGCCAAGGGATCTCCTCTTAGAGATATAACCTGCCCGACTAGGACTGTATATTCCTTATTGTACAAGGCTAAGTCTGTCGAGCTCTATCATATCTCTAATTACAAGGCTAGGCCCATCCTCTGTCCGAGTGGCCCATATGCTTGTCATGAGGTACCCGGGGCCCATGGCCTCCACAATTCCAATCCGTGAAACTTTGCTCCATGAAGGACGAACTCAAGTCACCCAAAATGCATGTCTGGGAAAGAGCCATGAGCCAACTCCGACGCTAGGGGGCTATGACTAGTCGGGCAGAGTGCTTAAACGTAAGGGGTCAACTACACGGGGAAATTAATATCAATAAGAGGAGGAACACATATTTACATATATTCTAAAATACATAAATTTTCTTCAGGCGATTGTTTTCATCATCAGATGCTACTCATCCGATATGTTTATACTGCAGGGCCAGTTCCGGATACGCGTAACAGGAACTCAAGGCTACGAGCCTATCTCGTACGCTCGGGGGCTAGACCAGTCTGCGAAGATACACTTGGAGTGAGATGCTTCAAGAATCACATGGAATGCTCCATGAGAGCCATTGTCCGAGTACTCGCACTAGTCAGGACTCCTGTGTGGGCTAAAAACCGACCTCCGGCGCCAATCGGAGCTCGGGTACCACTCGGCTCAGTGAGGTACGCCCCATGAGGGTCACCAGCCGAATCCTACGCTAATGCTAGGTTTGGGTACCTTCTTCGGTCACAACTCTGCTGGGTGAGGTACGTCCCATGAGGGTCGCTAGCCGAATCGTATGCTAATGCTAGGTTCGGGTGCCTTATTTGGCTAATCACCGATCTCCGGCACCAGTCAGAGCTCGTGTACCACTTTGCTGGGTAAGGTATGCCCCATGAGGGTTGCCAGCTGAATCCTATGCTAATGCGAGGTTTGGGTACCTTATTCGGCTAACAACTGAACTTCGGCACCAGTTGGAGCTTGGGTACCACTCCGCTGAGTTGGGTATGCCCCATGAGGGTCGCTAGCCGAATCCTATGCTAATGAGAGATTTGGGTACCTTATTCAGCTAATAAAGGACCTCCGGCGCCAATCGGGGCTCATGTACCACTTGGCTAGGTAGGGTACACCCCATGAGGGTCGCCAGCTGAATCCTATACTAATACGAGGCTCAGGTACCTTATTCGGCTAACAAACGACCTCCGGCGCCAGTTAGGGCTTGTGTACCACTCGACTAGGTAGGGTACACCCCATGAGGGTCGCTAGCCGAATTCTCTGCTAATGCTAGGTTCGGGTACCTTATTTGGTCGCAACTCTACCAGGTTGGGTACGCCCCATGAGGGTCGCCAGCTGAATCCAATGCTAATGCAAGGTTCGGGTACCTTATTTGGCTACAATTCTGTTGAGTAGGGTATGCCCCATGAGGGTCACCAACCGAATCCTATCCTAATGCAAGGTTCGGGTACCTTATTGGGCTTTACTAAAGTCAGAGAAGACCTATGTCATCAAAGTGCATCCGAAGTTCTCATGCACTGTGTCACACCTGAGGAGGGCAAGCAGATCCTGCAATATACCTACTCAAGCATCTATGGCAACCAGGCTGCATCCAGGACATAAGTCGGAAAGGCTTGTAGACAAGGATTCCTCTGGCTGATTGCGGTTACCGACGCTGACATACTCATCCTGACATGCAAGGGATGCCAATTTTATAGGGCTGCGCTAGGTAGGTCGGTTTAGGTTGTCTTATATGGTAGTAGGCCAAAGATATGAGTTTCTATAGTAGCATGCTCAATCTGGGCTGCTCATTGGTTGTGTTAAAATCACAGTGCTGGTGCTACTCACAGAAACAGATTAAACAATCATATATGCTTCATGCTAAGCCTACAACCGGGTGTATACACTCGGGTATCTGCATTAGTTACTAGGTATTGAGGATATATCCTTATAAGGATCACAATCTGGTCTCCATTAAAATTGGGGATGCAGGTATCTCTCAAGTACACCTGACCACATATTGGGTTGAAATCCATAAAGTGGTACTCGGCCTACATGCTTGGCCAATAATTGCCATGAGCAAAAATTATTCTAGCTGACATGATGCTAAAGAGTGTAACTTCCGAGTGATATACTACTCAAGAAAGACTTATAAATATTCCGGCTGGCATGATGCCGAAGAGTCTCATATACCAGTAGTGCACTACTCGGGAAAGACTACAAGGTTAAAGATCTTTGACTTTATGTTTAATTGTTTCACAATTAAGCACAAAGTTGGGGGCTACACCTAATAGGTGCGCCTATTTGGCACACACTATTCATATTTCTACATGGAGCCCTTCATAGCCTCGCTGCCAGCTGACATGAAGCAGGACTTGGGAGAAGAAGCACTCAGACAAATAGTTCTCGGGAGCAATGCATTTGGGAATTCTTCACCGTGGAGGATGAGCACTCAACATCAGCTGTGACTCAACTATCAAGGTCTCAGGGGCTGCTGTGGAGGCCATGGGCCCTGGGTACCTCATGACAAGCATATGGGCCACTCGAAAGGAGGATGGGCCTAGCCTTGTAATTAGAGATATGATAGAACTCGGCAGACTTAGCCTTGTACGACAGGGAAAATACAGTCCTAGTCGGGCACGTTATATCTCTAGAAGGAGATCCCTTGGTCATAGTCCGACTGGGACTCCTTCTTTGTAACCCTGTCCCCTAGTATATGAGGGGAGGTAGGGCACCCCCAGAGGGCAGAAGCAGAAAATGTCACCAGAAAAACCTCAAAGAAAATACACCACAACTAGACATAGGATATTACCTCATCTCGAGGGCCTGAACCAGTATAAATTCTTCATGTTCCTTTGCAATCCATCGAGTTTCGGTTCGACAAGTAGCCCTATATATTTATTGCTGGTGTAAAACATCGACACCGTTGTACCTTTTGGATGTGTCCTAGCTTTTTGCACTCGACGACCAAAACCGTGCTAACTACATGAGTGGTTGTCGCCAGATATAGCATGAGCGGTTCCTGGGACAAAGGTGACACCAACACGGGTGGTGATGTGAGAAATTTCTTGAAGTCTTCGAAGGCTTGTTGGGCTTCGGGTGTCCACTGAAAATTGTCGCTTTCTTCAATAACTTGAAGAAGGGCATCCCCTGTTTGCCAAGTCGGGAAACAAATCTGTTGAGTGCTGCCATGCAACCAGTCAGTTTCTGTATGTCCTTCTGGTTAGTCGGAAGAGCCATGTTCATAATTACGTTGATCTTCTCTAGGTTCGCCTCTATGCCACGGTGTGAAACGATGAAACCAAGCAGTTTTCCTGAAGGTAGTTCGAAAGCGCACTTTTATGGGTTTAGCTTCATCTTGGATCTTCATAGACTTTGAAAGGTCTCTTCTAAGTCAGCGGTAAGGTCACCTTTGAACTTGGTCTTGATTACCATGTCATCAACATATGCCTCTACGTTGCACCCGAGTTGAGTGTGAAGACACCGCTGGACGGCACGTTGGTATGTTACACCAGCGTTTTTAAACCCGAAAGGCATAGTGACATAGCAATATGCCCCAAACGGCGTGATAAAAGGAAGTCTTCAAGAAATCCTCCTCCTTGAGACTTATCTGTTGATATCTTGAATAGCAGTCGAGAAAACTGAGTAGTTTGCATTTTGCAGCTGATTCGACCACCCGATCTATCCTGGGTAGACCAAATGGGTCTTTGGGACACGCTTTGTTTAAGTCGATGTAATCAACACACATGCGCTATTTACTGTTCTTCTTTCGGACCACGACTGGGTTGGCCAGCCAATTTGGGTGATAGACCTCTTTGATGAATCTGGCTGCCAGGAGCTTAGTTATCTCCTCGCGGATAGCATCTTTGCGGTATTGTGCGAAGCACCGTAGTCATTGTTTGACTGGTTTGGCTTCCGGCTTGGCGTTGAGGGAACACTTGATCACCTCCCTTGGTACACCAGGAAGGTCAGAAGGCTTCCAAGCAAAAATATCCCTGTTCGCCTAGAGGAAGGTGACGAGCTCATCTTCCTATTTGAGGTTGGAGTCCGGTCCCAACAAGCACCGTCTTTGTGGGGTCGGAAGGTTCTAGGATGATCTTCTTGGTTTCTAACTCTGCTAAAATTCTTGACTTGGCTACCTTTTTTGTCAGGACTTCGTCGTCCTCCTTCCAAGTTGTTGCTTCTAGCCGGATATTGCTCCGTCCGACTGCAGCCTCTTGTGATTAGGCCAACTCGTAGCTCTCCTTGTCACAAGTGAAGGGTTGCTTGATGTCGCTATGTAAGAAGAGTACTCCTGCTAGGGCAGGCATCTTGAGCACCATGTATGTGTATTGGGGTACCGCCATGAATTTGACGAGTGCCGGTCTTCTGAGTATGGCATGATAAGAAGTTTTTCCGTGTGCCAAAGGTGACCGGTAGAGTAATCTAGCCGAGTGGGGTTGAAGAGAGGCCAGGAATTACCTCGTGGAAGGGAGTTGTACTCGGCCGTAACTTAGATCGAGGTATTTTCATCTCGTCGAGTGTCTTGGCAAAAAGGATGTTAAGTGTGCTTCCTCCATCGATGAGAACCTTCTCCAACTTAATGTTTCTAATGACTGGGTCCAGCACAAGTGGATATCGTCCTGGATGTGCCACTTAGTCAGGGTGATCCGTGCGGTCAAACCTAATCGCCACTTCGGACCAGCGTAGGTACTGGGGGGTGTCAGTGGAGACCGAGTTCACTTCTTGAGCAGTTAGCTTCTATTTGCACTTAGACTTGTATACTGACGGCCCTCCAAATATGTGATTGAGTTGAGCCTGGGGATCTTGGTAATCGTCGGCTAGACCCAAGTCCGGTTTGTCTTTATCTTTTTGTTCGCCAGACGTAGATATTTGCTCAGAAGCAAACCTGTTGAGCATGAAGTAGTTCTTGGCCGCGTGCTTCCCCTTTGGATGGAAAGGGCATGGCCCGTTCCTGACTTTTTGGTTGTCATCCACCTTGGGGGGTTGCGGTCAGGCACGATCGACGGTGGCCACGATGTCTTCTGACTTGCGCTTGTGGTTCCCAGTCTTGGATGGGGCCACATCGTCGGTGTCCCATCATTCCTTTGGTCGTGGCTCCTTCTTGTCATCGAGTGCTTCGGCGACAGCGACGGCTGAGTCAGCGTACTTGTTGGTCATGTGGAAGAGAGCCTTGATGGATGCTGGTGGCTTCTGAGTGAATTTGACAATGAACGGGGTGTCTCTAACTCCCTTGTGGAAGGCAGCAATGACGACCTCATCCTTGATCTTGGGGATTGAGTTCCTCTTCTTAGAAAAGTGCTTGATGAACTTTCTGAGAGACTCATTCTTCTTTTGGTGGCACTGGTGTAGATCATACTCAGATGTTGGCCTTTGGTATATTCCCTAGAAATTGGCCACAAAATGCTCGCGGAGTTCCCCCGAGGAGCCAATAGACCCTCTGGGAAGCCCCGTCAACCATCTCCATGCCGAGTCGGCTAGGGCAACTAGAAGATAATTTGAGATAGCCTTGTGGTCGCCTCCAGCTACTCGGATCGCCAGGGTGTACATTGTGAGATAGGACATAGGATTGGTTTTTTCATCGTACTTCTCTATGCCAGTGGGTTCGAAGCCTGTGGGCTAGTCGACTTGCTATAGTTCAATGAGAAAGCAGGGACCCCTTTGTCCGAGTGAGGGCTTCGGCTCTGGCTATGTTGGTGGAACCGTTCATGGTGAAGGCCGAAGCGCTCATGCCCATCCTCAAGTTGGCGTCATTCGTCCTCCTCACGTTCTCGGCGTCGAGCGTTGATGTCATGTCGTTCGCTGGCGTCGCGATCATCTTGATGCCCGTCATGGTCGTACCGCTAACAATGATCATTGTGCCCTTATGAAACATGGTTTGACTCCGAGCGACGGTGACTAGTGCTTGCCACCCGGCATCGTACCACAGTTGACGATGTAGCAACATCTAAAGTTGTTTTGCCCGATGGGACAAGGGTGTCTCCAGATAGCTGACGTTGTTGACAAGCTGCAGTGGTTATCATGGCCCTGATCCTTGCGATAGTCGGGGTAGCTTGGTGATCAGGCCCTAGCTGCAGGGTGTCCAGGAGTGTTGGAGTGGCCACAACGTTCTGTTGTGTCACAAAGACGTCATGGTTGCCCACCCTGGTTTCAAGAATCTCTTGTTGCGTTGTTCACCCGGCCTTGCGCAGATTGTCATTGCGAGCATCGCGCCCGGCTTGTAAGAGCCGTGCATCTTCCTCCTGTTGCTCATGTAACCGGCGAGCTTCCTCCTCTTGCTGGTTGCGTAGTCGGCACGCATCCTATATTGGAGTTGATCCCTTCGACGCCATGAAGACCTCGCGTGGTGGAGAAAAGCTCCCCCAGCTGCTATCCGACTGGTAGTCAGACTCGGAATAGTTTATCGGTGTAAGAATTACCCGCACCTCCCTAGATCCCATCCCAAGCGGCTCTGTGCCATATCCGAGTTGAATTCCAGAGGGCTGGGTTCACCGCACCAGATTGGAATCAAAGATGGCTGCCCCAGGCTCGATCTCGACCGGCTTAGAGCCATATCCAAGTCGAATACCAGGAAAGAGAGTTATCCCTGAACTCGTAGATCCTGGGTATCGCCACAGCAAGTCACCGAACATCGTGGCAGCATCGAGTAAGCCGACTGGCGCTGGGTCGGCCCAGTTCTTGGCCAATCGGGTTGAGACCGAGTCAGACAGGGTGAGATTGCTAAGTTTGTCAGCGACAAAGTCGAGGCTCCCGAAGCTGATGGTTTGCCTGGGGAAGAACTTGACACTGTCGACTTCGGTGATTAGATCCATGAGGCTTGTTGACAACGATCTTGACAAAGCCCCTACCTAGCGCGCCAACTGTCGATGTTTTGTATTGGCTGTATTGATTATGGGGCTATACGTAAGACCTAAACTTGATGGATGCGAAGGAACACAAAAGATTTATCTTGGTTCAGGCCCTTAAGGTGAGGTAATATCGTACTTCCAGCTGTCGTGTATTGCCTTCGAGGTTGATGTTGATTATCTCTAGCGAGATTAGTCCGCCCCAGGGGGCTCCTTGCCTCTCCTTATATGCTGAAGAGGCAAGGTCACATGGTATGAATCCTGGTCAAACTCGATCACGAGATTTCCCTCTAGAAACACAACGTAACCGGCTAGGACTATATCCCTTTCCTTGTCTTGCAAGATTATACAAGCTGAATTCTACTATATCCCTAATTACATGGTAGGCCCACCCTCTATCCAAGTGGCCATATTGCCTTCTGTGAGGTACCTAGGGCCCATGGCCTCCATAGTGAGGTTCGTGAAGACATCAACGGTGGCAATCCGGTGATGTACGGTAGGGGAAGGCAGTGGCCAAGCGGGGTCTCGACCTAGGGAAATTGTGGATTAGGGGTGCGGATAGTGTAGGATCGACTCACACTAAGATAGGCAATTAGAGGGGGGGGGGGGTTGAATGATTGCATAAGTCAAAAATAAAATTTAACACTTTCCCCTAATCACAAAACCTGAAAAACCGCGTTTTCAGAATCTGGACAGAACATTGTTTCATCACTAAATAGATTGTAGCCATAGATCCGTAACTCCGATCGACATGAAAATTTGTCAGAATAAACTAGACAAAATTTGCAAACAAACCCAACTGGAATCACATCAATCGGACTTCTGGATCTTGAGATATTGACGAAACAATATTACTGAACAGAAGGTTAACGGAAATTAATTAAACCCTAATTAATTGATTAAACGAGATCCGAAAATAATTAACCAACCAAACTTTCCAGAACACTAGAAAAACACCCTAGCTAGATTTTGGATCAAAGAAACCAACCCAAATCTTAGAGAAAAACAAATCAATCTAAAATCCATTACTAGGCATGCATAAAGATGAACGAGAAAGAGAAATTAATTACCGCACTAATCTTCCATAAACTTTAACTTTATTACCAAGATTGTGCTTACAAGATATTTCTCTATGACAAATTTGCTCTCTAGAAACCCTAAAAAAAATCTCTCCAAAAATTAACAGGGAGTCACTATTTATGGAACCAAAATCCCTTCGTAGGCCATCTGGACTGTTGCCTTGCCTGGACCGCGCTAGGTCCGCGCACCTCCCCATGTGCTACAGTATCCCGTGGTACTGTAGCACCATGTCGTACTCCTTTTCTTTTTTGATTTTTCCAGCGTTTATACACTGCCTGGCGAAGCTTGTTTTGAATATCTTCCCACACAGTTTTCATCCACCGTGTATCACCTTGTGTCCCACCTTGTCACCCGACATCCTTGACCGTTCTGGACCTAAACTCCTCCTTGAGTTTATTCCTGATCCGCCGTTGACCAAGGTTGACCCCAAGTACCTATACAAAAATAGACCAAACACACCATTTTCGGGCCCAGATATTCACAACCTGACCCACGTCAGTCGTACACACGCTTATCACACTTTTCAATGCCAAGTTCATAAATCACAATATAAGCCAATTTTTTAACACATGATTTTACAGATAGACATGCAGAACAGTGGAGTTTGATGGCTGAATCCTAGCGGCAAAGCTCACTGAGGCAAGTGATGGTGAGGAGGCGACTCTGGTGGTGATTGGGCTTGAGGGAGTGTTGGCCGAGGGACACCTCGGTTCAGCGGCGCGGTCGAGCATGGTTGGCATGGTGAAGGCCAACAACAGCAAGAGGCTGGAGGCGGCGGTGAGTGGCGGCGCTACTGAAGCTCGGCGCGAGGAGCGTTTCTAGGTGTGGCAAAGTGTGGCAAGTGAGGGGAATGGAAGAGAGGGGGCTGAGGAGCATTTTTATGGGCTTGGTGGGGAGAGATCATGGCCAAGGCAGTGGTTCTTGTCAGATAGAGGAAGCGAGGTCGATGAGCGGCGACGTGGGCTTGTCTGCTATGGGATCGTGGCTGTACGGGCGCGGTGAGGATGGAGACGTAAGTGGCGGCTCAGTCTCTATGAGTTTGAACACACTAGCGCGAGCGGGAGGCCCGGAACTGGCGGTGTGACATGGCTGACGTCGGTTTGGGCACCGCTGCGGGAGGTTGACGGAGGAGCTGACGTGTGAGCCCTTCTCCCACATGTCAGCGGGAGAGGGGAGATGGAGCAACCGAGGGCGGACTAGGCCGCAGAAGGCCAATGCAGCGATGAGGGGGCAGCAGGCCACGGCTATGGAGGTCATGGGCCCCGGGTACCTTAAGGAAGGTAAATATGGCTACTCGGATAGAGGGTGGGCTGGCCCATACAATTAGGGGTAGAGTAGAACTCGGCTTCATGTAACCTTGAACGACAGGGAAAGGGATATAGTCCTAGCTGGTTACTCTACGTTCTAATAAGGAAATCCCTTGGTCGAGTTTGACTGCGGTTCCTACCCTGTAACCTTACCGCTTTGGTATATAAGGGGAGATAGGGAGCCCCCTGTGGCATAAGCAATCCAACCTACGAAAGCAATACACAAACAATTGGAAGTAGGGTATTACCTCACCTTGAGGGCCTGAACCAGGATAAACTTTATGTGTCCTTTCGAATCTATCGAGTTTAGATTTGACGAGTAGCCCGATACAAAACATTATCATCAGACAATTGGCATGCCAGGTAGGGAAATTGTCAACATTATCATCAACAAGCCTGATGGATCCAACCACTGGAGTCGCCGGCATCGCCTTCTCTCCTAGGCAAGCAATCAGATTCAGGAGCCTCGACTTCATCACCGACGACTTCCGCAATCTCTCCTTGTCCGACTCGGTTTCAACCTGATTGGCTAGCGATCAAGCCAACTTCGTGCCAGTTGGCCTCCTCAACGCTGCGACAATTTTCAATAACATGCTTCGGTGACATCCAAGATCTATGAGCCCTAGGGCAACTCCCTTTCCTAGTGTTCAACTCGGATACGACCCTAATCTGGTTGAGGTTGGATCTAGGTGAGACAAGATAGTCAATCCCCCACTCGGACTCGATAATGCCGCAGCCATCTTCAACTCCAACATGATGCGACAAGCCCAATCCTCTAGACTTCGAGTCAGATACAGCCCAGAGCCGCTTGGGATCAAATCCAGGGTGGTTGGGGTCATCATCATGCCACTCCACTACTCGGACTCCGACTCATAGTTGAAAAGCAGCTTGGGAAGCTTCTCACCTCCATGCAAAATCTTTATGGTGTCCAAAGGCACCACTCCAAGTCAAGATGCACGCTGACTACGCGAGCAGCAACAGGAAGAGCCTCGCCGACTACGTGAGCAAAAGGAGGAAGAAGATCAACGTCTGCAAGCCGAACGGGATGCTCACAATCGCAAGCTACATAAAACTGGGCGGCAAACACAACAAGAAATCGTCCAGACCAAAGTGGGCAACCACAACGTCTTCGTCACACCACAATAGAACGTGGTGGCTAATATCAACACGACGGGCATTGGGACAACCGTGACCCCCGAGAACAACTACACCGTGATCTTCGTCATGACCTTAACGCTCGTCGGCGTGAATGCAGGGAAGAAAAACGTTGCCGACTGGAAGATGAACATGTGCGTTTTGGCCTCCACCATGAGTGGTTTCGCCACCACGGTCAGAGCTGGAGCCCCCACTCGGACGTGGGTGTTCTAGCCTTCACTCACGACCTATGCCAAGTCGACTAGGCATTAGGTTTCAAGCTGACTGGGATCGATATGTACGATGGCAAGACCAACCCAAAATCCTAGGTGACTATATACACTCTGGCAATCCGAGGCACTAGAGGCGGCCAAAACTATCTCCCTATTGCCCTAGCCGACTTAGCACGAACGTGGTTAACTAGACTTCCCAGAGGGTCCATTGGCTCCTGGGGAAACTCCACGAGCGCTCTGTGTCAAATTTCTAGGGGACATACGAAAGGCCTTCATCCAAATACAATCTATACCAATGTCACCAGAGGAAGAACAAGTCACTCCAGGACTTCATCAAGCGTTTTTCCGAGAAGAGGAATTCCATCCCCAAGATCAATGATGAGGTGGTCATTGCTTCATTCCACAATGGAGTTAGGGACACACCATTCATCGCCAAGTTTACTCGGAAGCCGCCTAACTCCGTCAAAGCCCTCTTCAAGATGGCTAACAAATATGCCGACTCGGCCGATGCCATCGTCGAGGCACTAGACGATAAGCCTCGACAGAAGGAGCGACGCGAGACGGACGGCACGGCCCCATCCAAACCCGAGAACCGCAAGCGCCAGTCGGAGGTTACAGTCGACCGTAACCGGACACAAGCTCCCAAGGAGGACGAATACTAGAAAGTGTGGAGGCCATGGGCCCCGGGTAGCTCATGACAAGCATATGGGCCACTTGGACAGAGGATGGGCCTAGCCTTGTAATTAGAGATATGATAGAGCCTGGCAGACTTAGCCTTGTATGATAAGGAATATCTCTAAGAGAAGATCCCTTGGCCGTAGTACGGCTGGGACTCCTGCTTCGTAACCCTGTCCCCCAGTATATAAGGGGAGGCAGGGCGCCCCTTAAGGGCAGAAGACATCAGAGATTCATTAGAATCAAACATCCTCAAAGGAATACATCTCAACTGGATGTAGGGTATTACCTCACATCGAGGGCTTGAACCAGTATAAACCCTTCGTGTTCCTTTGCAGTCCACCAAGTTTCGATCCGATGAGTAGTCCTATATTCATATTGCCGGTGTAAAACATCGACAGTTGGCGTGCCAGGTAGGGGCTTTGGCGAGATCAACCTCAACAAGCTCGATGGATTTGACAACCGGAGTCGACGGCAGCAAATTCTCCCCCAGAGACACGATCACGTTTGGAAGCCTTGACTTTGTCACCGACAAGTTCGCCAAACTCACCCTAGTTGACTCGGACTCGATCCAATCTGCCGGGAAAACAGCCGACTCCGTGCTAGTCGGCCCACACGATGCTGCAGCGACCATCATCAACTTGCTGCTGCAACCTCCCACTTGCTTGGGTCTCGGGACAACTCTCCCCTTCGGTGTTCAACTTGGACTCGGCCTCCAGCCGGCCGGGATCGGGATAGGAAGGGGGAGATCGTCAATCTCCTGTGCAGACTCGGCAACGCCATAGACATCTACAACCTACATCCCACCCGACAGACCAAATCCTCTATGGTTCAGTTCGGACATGGCCTAGAGCCATTCGAGATTGGATCTCGGGAGGTCAGAGTCATCATCACCCCGATGAACTACTCAGATTCCGACTCTAAGTCAGACAACAGTTCGAACACCAGTTCGGACACCAGTCTAGCAAGCTTACTTCCGCCCCGAGAAATCTTCATAGCTTCAACCCCTCCACAGGAGGTGCGCCGAGTACAAGAGCAGCAAGAAGAGGAGGCCCGCCGACTGTGGCAATAGGAGGAGGCTGAACACAAGGCTCGCAACGACGAGCTACGCAGGGCTGGGCGAACCGCTCAGCAACAAATCCTCCAGACTAGATGCGGTGACCACGACATCTTCATCACGCCACAACAGAACGTTTTGGCCGCGGCAACCTTGCTGGACACACTCCAGCTCGGGCCTGATCATTAGGCCACCCTGACTATAGCAAGAATCAAGACCATGATTACAACTGCCGCATGTCAGCAGCACCAGCAGTCGGGTGATACACTTATACCGACCAACCAATCGGGTTCTCCAGCAGCGGTCTCATCCGCATCAGCACAACGTCGAGCGGCCAGCTCAAGTCAGCCGCACGCGGAGTCATGCCAAACATCTCTCGGCAACCGAAACAATAACAATCGATGGTGTCCCCAGAATGATCGCCAGTTCAACCAAGATCTCTAAGTCCATTTGCAACACGATCTCTGCCAAGACATCAACGCTCGGTGCCACCAACACGAAGACGACGAGCGTCGCCAACTGGAGGATGAGTATGAGCGCTTCGGTCTCCACCACGAGCGGTTCCACCGCCGTGACCAGAGCCGAAGCCCTCACGCAGATGAAGAAGTACCTGCCTTCACCCAGGAGCTACAAGAGGTCGACTGGCCGTCGGGCTTCAAACCTACGGGAATCGAAAAATATGACAGCAAGACCAATCTCGAGTCCTGGCTCACTAGATACACTCTGGCAATCCAAGCTGCTGGGGGCGACCATAAAGCCATGGCTAACTACCTCCTGGTCGCCCTAGCCGACTCGGCGAGGACACGGCTAACAGGGCTACCAAGACGATCAATCGGCTCTTGGGGGAACTCCGGAAACGCTTCATAGCCAATTTCCAGAGGACTTACGAAAGACCGTCTTCCGAGCACGATCTCTACCAGCTGCACCAGAGGAAGAATGAGTCTCTTCACGAGTTCATCAAAAGGTTTTCCGAGAAGCGCAACTCGATCCCAATGATCAAGGAGGAGGTCAGAAAAGAAAGAGTCCTGGCAGAAGGACCAAAAGGCAAAAGCTGACAATGAGCCAGCATAGAATAAATCCAGCAGCCGCAAGTGGAAGTCAAAAACATGGTGGCCAACATGGAGCGGACTCGGTTAGGACCCCCAAGGAACAACAAGTACCAGAAGGTGATGAACGGGTCGTGCCCCATTCATCCCAAGGGTAAACACACGGCCAAAGACTGCTTCATGCTCAAGAAGTTTGTCTCCGAGTAGGCTTCAACATCTAGTGCCGACGAGGACAAAGACAAGCCAGATCCAGGCGCAGCCGGCGATTATCAAGATCCCCAAGCTGAGCTCAACCATATCTTCGGAGGGCCGTCTGCATACGAGTCCAAGAGAAAACAGAAGCTAGCAGCACGCGACGTCAACTCGGTCTCTACAGCAGACACCGCCCAATATCTACGCTGGTCAGAAACACCCATCACATTTGATTGCCCAGACCATCGAGATCGGGTTTCACACCCGGGACACTACCCACTCGTCCTAGACCCGGTCATTAAAAATATCAAGTTGAAGAAGGTTCTCATAGACAGAGGCAGCACGCTCAACATCCTCTTCGCCAAGACCCTGGATGGGATGAAGATTCCTCGTTCAGAGCTGCGGCCGAGTACGGCCCCCTTCCACGGGATAATTCCCGGCCTGTCTTCAACACCCCTCAGGCAGATAACTTTGCCAGTCACCTTCAGCACGTGGGATACCTTCCACACAGAAAATACCTGCTTCGAGGTTGCCGACTTCAAGACTCCGTACCACGCAATACTCGGATGACCGGCGCTTGCCAAATTCATGGCGATACCGCACTATACCTACATGGTGCTCAAGATGCCTAGGCCAGCTGGAGTTCTCTCCCTTCGCAGTGACGTCAAGCAAGCCTTCACCTGTGACAAAGAGAGCTGTGAGTTGGCTTAGTCTCAAGAAGCGGCAGTCGGACGCGACAACATTTGGCAAGCTGCCAAAACAGAAGTTGAGGACAACCAAGTTCCAGCGAAAAAAGCAACAAAGTCAGGAATTTCAGTGGACTATGACAAGAAGAAGATCCCCCTGGACCCTTCCGACCCCTCCAAGACTACTCCAATCAGGACTGGACTCGACCCCAAATAGGAATACGCGCTCGTCACCTTCCTCTAGGCAAACAAGGACATCTTTGCCTGGAAACCTTCCAACATGCCTGGGGTACCAAGGGAAGTGATCGAGCACACCCTCAATGTCAAGACAGACACCAAGCTAGTCAAGCAATGGCTACGGCACTTTGCACAGGACAGTAAAGATGCTATTCGGGAGGAGATAACCAAGCTCCTCGCAGCAGGGTTCATCAAAGAGGTCTACCACCCGGATTGGCTGGCAAACCCAGTCCTGGTCCGGAAGAAGAACGGTAAATGGCGCATGTGCACCGACTTAAATAAGGCATGTCCTAAAGAACCATTTGGTCTACCCAGGATAGATCAGGTGGTCGACTCAATCGAGGGATGCAAATTACTTAGCTTTCTCGACTGCTACTCGGGATACCATCAAATCAACCTAAAGGAGGAGGACTGCCTGAAGACTTCTTTCATCACGCCGTTTGGTGCATACTGCTATATCACTATGCTGTTCGGGTTGAAGAACACTAGCGCAACATATCAGTGCGCTATTCAGTGATGTCTTCATACTCAACTCGAGCACAACGTGGAGGCATATGTCGATGACGTGGTGATCATGACCAAGCTCAAACGCAATCTCATTCCTGACTTAGAAGAAACTTTCCAAAGTTTTCAACAATTCATGATGAGGCTGAACCCAGAAAAGTGCGTCTTTAGAGTACCTTCAGGAAAACTACTCAGTTTCATTGTATCGCGGCATTGAGGTGAACCTAGAGAAGATGAACGCAATCATGAACATGGCTCCCCCATCTTGCCAGAAGGATGTCCAGAAGCTGACCGGCTGCATGGCGGCACTTAGCCAATTTGTTTCCTGACTAGAGAATGGGGTATGCCCTTTTTGAAGCTTCTGAAGAGAGTTGACAATTTCCAGTGGACACCTAAAGCCCAACAAGCCTTCGAAGATTTCAAGAAGTTTCTCACATCCCCACTTGTGCTGGTATCACCTTTGCCCCAAGAGCCACTCATGCTATACCTTGCAGCGACTACCTAGGTGGTTAGCATGGTGCTGGTCATAAAGAGCAAAGAGGCAGGTCACATCCAGAAGGTACAACGGCAAGTCTACTTCGTCAGCGAGGTCCTAGGTGAATCAAAGATGTGCTATCCTCAAGTCCAAAAGCTGCTACATGGTCTACCCATCACTGTCCGGAAGTTGGTGCACTATTTCCAGGGCCACCTAGTTATGGTTGTCACATCATTCCCACTTGGAGATGTTCTACATAATCGCGAGGCCACCGGCAGAATCACTAAATAGGCAATCGAGTTGATGGCATTTGACATTACTTTTCCACCATGGACAGCAATCAAGTCTCGAGGAGTCGCCAACTTCGTAGCCAAGTGGACAAAGGTTTGGTCGGCTGCACCCATGGACAAACTCGAGTACTGGACAATGTACTTCGACAGTTCTCTACAGATTGGTGGAGCAGGGGCTGGTGTCATGCTGACATCACCCAATGGAGAAAAATTTGATACGTCCTTCAAATTCACTTTCTAGCATCTCACAATGTCACCAAGTATGAAGCACTCATCCATGGTCTCCGTATCACCATATCGCTCGGCATCCGATGGTTGGTGGTTCATGGGGATCCCCAACTCATTGTGAACCAAGTCATGAAAGACTGGACACGCTTGGATGACAACAAGACGGCCTACTACCAGGAAGTACGGAAGCTGGAGAACAAGTTTGACGGCCTGGAATTACACACGTTTTTACGCCAATACAACGAAGCCGCAGATGAGTTAGCCAATATAGGACCCAAGCGTAAGGTGGTCCTGACTGGTGTCTTTGTCCAGCAACTACTAGAGCCATCAGTCAAGAAGAAGTCTGAACTTGCACAGTCGGTGGTTGTGCCAAACCCAGAACCAATGCAGGTGCTCTTTATCTCTCAACACTGGCAGACTCCAATAATCCGATTCCTACTGGAAGACGAGCTCCCCGAAGATTGTAACGAAGCCAAGCAAGTCAATCGCTAGAGAAAAAGTTGTATCGTAGTCAGAGAAGACTTATATCGTCAAAGTGCATCTGGAGTTCTCATGCGCTGCGTCACACCTGAGGTGGGCAAGCAGATTCTATAGTCGATCCACTCAGGTATATGTGGAAACCATGTTGCATCAAGAACATTAGTCGAAAAGGCTTACAAACAAGGATTCTTCTAGCTGATTGCAGTTACCGACACCAAAGACATTGCTCAGACATGAGAAGGATGTCAATTTGTCGATGCTTCGCACCGGCAATAAAACTATGGGGCTACTCGGCGAGGGTGAATTCGGTGGACTGCAGAGGAACACAAGAGAATTATACTGGTTCAGGCCCTCAAGGTGAGGTAATACCCTACATCCAGTTGAGGTGTTATTCCTCTGAGGTGTATGGAGATCGATGATCTGGTTGTTCTTGTTGTGCTTGCCCTGAGGGGCGCCCTGCCTCCCTTTATATACTAGGGGACAGGGGTACATGATAAGGATCCCAGTCGGATACGACCAAGGGATTTCCTTCTTAGAGATAGAGTCCGATCCGACTAAGACTATGTTTCCTTATTATACAAGGTACAGCCTGCCGGGTGCTATCTTATCCCTAATTACATGGTTCGGCCCATCCTCTATCCGAGTGGCCCATGTACTGGTAATGAGGTACCCTGGGCCCATGGCCTCCACAGTAGCCCCTGAGACCTTCATAGTTGAGTCACAGCTGATGCCGAGTGCTCGTCCTCCACGGTGAAGGTTGCCCAAGTGCAATGCGCCCGAGTACTCTTTGTCCGAGTAAGTCTTCTCCCAAGTCCTGCTTCATGTCAGCTAGCAGCGAGGCTATGAAGGGCTTCATAAAGATATATGAATAGTGTGCGCCGAATAGGCGCACCTATTAGGTGTAGCACCTGACTTTGTGCTTAATTGTGAAGACAATTAAACATAAAGTCAAAGATCTTTAACCTGAAAGTCTTTCCCGAGTAGATTACTACTGGTATGTACGACTCTTCGGTATCATGTCAACCGGAATAAACTTTATAGTCTTGCCGAGTAGAAGACTACTCGTATGTAGGACTCTTCAACTTCATGTCAGTCGGAATATGTGTTTATAGTCTTGCTGAGTAGGATACTACTCGTATATGGGACTCTTCAGCGTCATATCAGCTGGAAAAGAGGGTTTATAGTCTTTTCCGAGTGGCGTCCCACTCAAAAGTTAGACTCCTCCGCATCATGTTAGCGGGAAAAAGATATTTATAGTCTCTCTCGAGTAGTGCACTACTCAAAAGTTAGACTCTTCCGAATCATGTCAGCGGGTAAAATGTTGCTCATGGCAACTGACAGCCACGCATGTAGGGCGAGTACCACTTTATGAAAATAAATCCACAGCGTGGCCAGGTGTACCCGAGAAAGATATCTGTACCTCCAATTTTAATGAAGACCAGCTTGCGATCCTTGTAAGGATATATCCTCGAGACCTAGTGAGTAAAACAGATATCCAAACATATATGTTTAGCAATAAGGCTCTCATGAAGCATATCTGTTTACCTCATCGGCTCCTGTTGGTAGCACCAGCGCTATAATTTCAACTCAGCCTGCGGGCGGCCCACATGGAGCATGCTACTGTAGGAACTCATATCTTGATGGGCCAGTGCTGACTGTGTAGGCCCAAGCCCACCTAGTCGGCATCGGCTCTATAAAAAGACGGGGAGAGAGAAAAAGATTCCGTCGTCTTCCCCAAATCAGCCAATCCCTTCGTCTTCCACCTTCACGCCCAACTTTTCGCCTCCCGCCCGGCTAGAGTTAGCTGTTGCTATTCCCCACCCGAACTCGGGCGATTTCAATCCTCGTCGTTTGCTCCAAGCCCCCGATTTGCTTTTTCCCCAAATCTCACCGCCTCCAGTCATGCCGAAGGCGTCGGATCTTGCGGGTGCGCCGGGGGGTTCTTGGCCGATTTCAGATTGCGGCTCGGTGAAGCTGAAGCGGCTGGAGAGCGAACTGAAGTTGCCCAGCCAAGAGGTGATCCACTGGCTGTAGGCTAGGGATGAGTCAGTCCCTAATCCCCGGCCTGGAGAAACGGTAGTTTTTGCCTCTTTTTTCAATCGAGGCTTGTGTCTTCCGTCTTCTGATTTCTTTCACCGCATTCTCGACTTTTACGGGCTGGAGTTGGTGCATCTGAACCCCAACTCCATTCTTCAGATCTCCATATTTGTTACTCTTTGCGAGTGCTTCTTGGGTGTTGAACCCCATTTCATCCTCTTCCGACATCTGTTCCATATCAAGCCTCAACCCTCCAAGAGCAATATCAATGTGATTGGAGGGGCCAGTCTTCAACTGAGGAGCGATGGGAAGAAAACGTATCTCGATTTGCCCTTGAAATCTTCTCCGAAGG
Source organism: Oryza meyeriana var. granulata (assembly GCA_003991445.1). NCBI lineage: Eukaryota > Viridiplantae > Streptophyta > Magnoliopsida > Poales > Poaceae > Oryza > Oryza meyeriana. The sequence continues at coordinate 15,927 of RYFJ01004149.1, read as the reverse complement.
GCTGGCACAAGGAGTGGTTTTATTGCGCCGATCTGGCTCCTTCCTTGCGCCCGTTTACCGGTATGCCGCCAACGGTGTTACCAAACTGGTCAGCAGAGCCGACCTTTGAAGAAATGGGCCAGGCACATCTGTTGTTGTCGAAGATAGATGACCTCAAGAGGGCCGGCTTGACAGGTCCTTGGGTGGCTCGTCGCTTTCTGACAAGGCGCGTTTAGCCGCTGAAGCTTAGGAGCTCATTCGGCTGGGCCTTCAAAGGCAAAAATGATCCTGACTGAGTGAGTAACGAGTCGGCGGACAAGAGGGAAGTGACCGCGACCCTGTTCGGCTACTTCTCCGAAGGGGTGATCGCGACCGAGGACGATAAGCTCCGGGTTGCGGCTTATAGCTTCATTCGGCCTCGGACCAAGGTAACCTTTAACCTTCTTCTGTGATGAATGCCCATGGAACCGTAGTTGTTCTGCATAGTGTGACGCATTTGGTTGACTCACTTATAGTGGCATCAAGAATTTGATGAAGACTCCCGTCCATTGTCGGCCGTCGCGTCGAAGAAGAGGCTGAGGAGTCCCTCTGCTGCCCAACCCGACTCCAAGAGAGCGGGGAAGAAGCCAATTTTATATCAGGGCGAGGGGGCCATGACGGCGCGTGCCATGAGCGGAAGCTTGAAAATAAAGGACACCGCCGCCGCGACGCCCAGGCGGTCAAGTCCTAGGTTGAGACCTGTGGGTTTGAGCCCGACGTTGTCGAGCCCGGCCGTGGCGCCACCGAGGGGCCGGCTAGAGCAGATGCCGCTTGGGACGGAGGCGCCCGAGCCGACCATACCGGAGTCGGGCCCGACTCGGGCTAATGTGCCACTGCCGACTGTGATGCTGACCAGGCCGACTGTCGGAGCTAGCGCTTCGCCGGGGGGCAGGTCGCCCGGCAAGAAGCTGAAGTTCTCCAAGAGGTACGCTGCTCCGGGTCTTCTGAAGTCTTTGTGTGTTGAAGCAATGTCATGACGCATTGTTTCGACGTGCAGGAAGCGGGCCAATATCGATCTCAAGGAGGTCGACCCGACCGCCCCACTTGATGAGTCTGCCCCAGCCGAGCCAGCGGCTGCGAACACACCTGTTGAGCCGGCGGCCAGCCTGGTCACTGAGACCGAGGTGTCCCCGACTACAGGGCCTCTGCCACCACCCGACCGGGAGGTGGCTGCTGAGACTGAGGCCCCAGCCCCCGAGGCGCCGCTCGTCACGGAAGCCGTGGACGGAGCCCCTGAGCCGGTCCCCAAAGTCGTGGGGGATGGCGGTGCTGAGGCCAGGACCCCGTCGCCGTCGTGGTTGTTGTCGTCGCCACTACCGCCGCCGCCAGAGATAACACATCTGCCTCGGATCGAAGCTCCTCCACGTGTGATGCCCCGGACCTTTACGTGGACAACTCGCGATGGTACTGCGAAAAGCTTCAGGCTCGATGAAGTCATTGCAAGGAGAGAGCGCGAAAGCCTGCTTCGCGCCACCATCAGCGGGTCCCAAGGGGTCGCGGTATGATTCTTGTAGTAGAGCTTTGGCAATCTTCTTGTTTTGATGTTTAACTCCGTCCTTGATCCGTCTTTTATCCTGAGAAGAAGCTTATCGACCGCAATGAGGCGATGACGGAAATCTTGGTCGAGGTAGCTCCCCACCTCGCAGAATTGGAGCAGCTCTGGGTATTGAAAGCCGAGATGGAGGAGCGCCATGCGGGGAGGGAGGCCTGGTTGAAGAGCGGCGCCGATTAGCTCAGGGCGGAGACATGGGCCCTAGCTGGAAAGATCAGAGGTAAAATCCCCGAGTATATCTTCTCGACCGAACCGTTGATGTATTCGTCTAGCTGTGTTGTTCCCGACTGCCCAGTTGTGTCATGACTGCACAGTTGAGCTCTTGGCTAATCTGTGGTGCAGACCTCGAAGCGGAGTTAAAGACCCGAACAGAGAGGGAATCGCAGCTGAAGGAGGCTGAAGAAGCCAAGGCCGAGCTTGAGAAGGTCAAGGCCGACCTGACAAAGGCCAACACCGAGCTTGACCGGGAGAAGTCCGAGTTGAAGGAGGCCGTTGTCAAGCTCGGTAAGGAAAAGGCTGAACTGGAGAAGACCATGGCCGGGTGGGAGGCCGACTACGAAAGTAAGTCCTCAACCCGACTGTGATCTTAGCCAATCCATTAGTTACCCTGTGTGTAGCCGAATTTGACAAGTTTACTTGCCGGCGGATTTGGGCAGACATGAGAACCAATGTCCGGGCCCAGTATCAGTTCTACACAGAGGTGATAAGGCTGATCAGGGAGTCACGAGAGGCCCTAGTCGGGTCCGTGAAAGGGCTCCTTGACCTCATAGATCCCCGCCCAGTGGGAACCAGCTGCAGCAGAATCCCCCAGATAGAGGGGCGTCCGAGGATGCACCGAGTGCCCTGAAAAGGTACTCGGATGAGCATGTTGTCGCCGACGTGGCCCAGACCCTGGCGATGACCAAATCCATATACCCCAGGGCGGATATAGAAGCCATCGGGGAGGGGTTTGCCGGAAGAGACGACGCCAGAGGAGGCGCTGGAGCTGATCGCCCGGGCGAAGCCGACTGCTGAAATAATTACCCGAGACCTAGGTCTGTAAGGACAACATGTAACATAGTCGGGATATATAAACTTGTGTAAATAAGCATGTGTAAATATGTGTGCAATGCCGCCAAGCTTATCATCCAGTTGTCATTAGCGTTACTTGACCGTGTGGTATGCCCCGAGTTAGTCTGTCAGAACTTAATAAAAGCGTTCAAAGTAAGAGGCTGTACTCGGGCAAACGTGACAGTCATAGTAAGGCTTCATAACCGAAGTAAGATAAGCTCATATGTTATTGACAGGACACACATATACATGCAGCCCCCGACTCACTACTCGGTTGATACAAGCGGCGTAGTGAGTCAGAAAGAACTGTACACATGAAAAGATAGAACTTCAGGGTATAGAAAGGACGTAGCTGTTCTATGTTCCATGAGTTGCTGATGAGAACGCCGTCTTCGGTCTTCAGTCGGTAGGCGCCTGGCTGCGTGACCTCGGCTATAATGAACGGCCCTTCCCATATTGGGTATAGTTTACGCCTGTCTTTGATGGTTTGTATTTTTCTCAAAACGAGTCCCAACCAAAAAGCGGCGGGCCACGGACATTGTGATTGTGGTAGCGACGTAGGCCTTGAAGATACCTTGCCGACTGGATAGTTGCGGTGTCTCTTGCTTCTTCCAGCTGATCTAGTTCGACCAGTCGGGTATAGTTGGAGTCATCTTCTGAGTAAGCCCGGACTCGTGGAGAGCCGAACTGTAATACGGTAGGTAGCATAGCCTCGGTACCGTAGACCAGAAAGAAAGGGGATTGCCCTGTTGCCCGACTAACCGTGGTTCTGAGAGACCAGAGAACGGATGGGAGTTCTTGTACCCACCGGACCGCATATGGTTGTAGTCGGTTGAATATCCTGGCCTTGATGCCTTGTAAGACCATACCGTTGGCTCGTTCAACCTGCCCGTTGCTCCGCGGGGGTGGCACAGATGCATAGCAGATCTTGATGCCGAAATCGTCGCAGAAATCTTGGAATACGCCCGCTGCGAACTGAGTACCGTTGTCGGTGATGATGCGGTTAGGAACTCCGAACCGGTATAATATACTCATGATGAAGTCCTTTGCTCGTGCCGCTGTAATTGTTGTGACAGGTTTAGCCTCAATCCACTTGGTGAACTTATCCACTGCGACGAATAAATGTGTGAACCCTCCTGGCGCTTTCTTGAAAGGCCCGACCATGTCGAGCCCCCATACTGCAAATGGCCAGGAAATGGGGATAGTTTGGAGTTCCTGGGCTGGAAGATTTGTTTGTCTTGCGTAGAACTGGCAACCCTCACACTTGTGAACGATGTCTTTGGCGTTTGTTACTGCTGTGGGCCAGAAAAATCCCTGCCGGTAAGCCTTTCCGACTAACGTCCTAGATGCGGCGTGGTTGCCACATATGCCCAAGTGGATCGAATGCAGAATCTGCTTGCCCTCCTCGGTGGTGACGCACTGCATGAGGACACCGGATGCGCTCCTTCGGTACAGGTCTTCTCCGACTAGTAGGAAGCTTTTGCTTCGACGCTTTATCTGCTCGGGTTGGCTGCTATCTTCTGGGAGTTCGTCGTCTGTGAGAAATTTGACAACAGGAGTCCTCCAGTCTTGACATATATCCAGCACCTCATTTGTGGTCGGGGTAGGCTCGCCTCTCAACTGCTCCGGTGCCGGTTTCTTCTTGACTGATGGCTCCATAAGTTGCTCGACAAAGATTCCAGTTGGAACTGCTTCTCGCTTGGATCCCACGTTTGCCAGCTCGTCTGCTGCGTCATTGTATTGGCGCAGGACATGTGTGATTTCTAGCCCGTCGAACTTGTTCTCCAGCTTGCGGACCTCCTGACAGTATGCCGCCATGGTATCGTCGAGACAGGTCCAGTCTTTCATGACTTGGTTTACCACGAGTTGAGAATCTCCGCGCACAACCAGTCGATGTATGCCGAGTGATATAGCGATGCGGAGCCCGTGAACAAGTGCCTCGTACTCGGCGACGTTGTGGGAAGCCGGGAAGTGGATTTGTAGAACGTACTTCAGTTTTTCGTCAGTGGGGGATGTCAATATGACTCCGGCCCTGGCGCCGCTGATCCGTAGAGAACCATCGAAGTACATTGTCCAGTACTCTAGCTTTGCTGTTGGTGTAGGCAGTTGGACTTCTGTCCACTCGGCCATGAAGTCGGCTAGAGCTTGAGACTTGATTGCTGTCCGTGGCTGAAAGGTGATGTCGAACGCCATCAACTCGAATGCCCATTTAGCGATTCGGCCGGTGGCCTCGCGATTATGAAGGACATCCCCGAGTGGAAATGCTGTGACCACCGTGACTTGGTGTGCTTGGAAATAATGCACCAGCTTCCGGACTGTGATAAGTAGGCCATATAGCAGCTTCTGGACCTGCGGATATCTCGTTTTGGAGTCGGCAAGGACCTCGCTGACGAAGTAGACTAGCCGTTGTATTTTTTGAATATGACCCTGTTTGGATCGCTCACACGCACAGCACGTGCTTACTACCTGTGTTGTTGCCGCCAGATATAGCATTAGCGATTCCTGGGGCAGAGGTGACGCCAAGCGGGGGGTGATGTGAGGAATTGTTTGAAGTCTTCGAAGGCTCGTTGGGCTTCTGGAGTCCATTGAAATTGTCGGCCTTTTGAGTAGCTTGAAGAAGGGCATGCCCGTTCGCGCAAGTCGGGAGATAAACCGGCTGATTGCCGCCCATGCAGCCTGTCAGCTTCTGGACGTCTTTGAGGTTAGTCGGGGTGCCATGTGCCTGATGGCGTTGAACTTGTCTCCGGGTTGGCCTCGATGCCCGTATTTAGAGCGGTGCAAGAACGATGAAGCTCGAGTAACTTGTCCGGATGGCACATCCGAAGGCGCATTTTTCAGGTTCACTTCATCTTGAATCTTCGAAGGTTTTGGAAGGTTTCTTCCAAGTCAGCGATGTGGTCTTGCTTGGACTTTGTCTTGATCACCACACTCGTCGACGTAGGCTTCCCACGTTGCGCCCGATTGTGTTGAGTATGCAGACACTGCTGAATAGCCCTTGATAGGTTGTGCCGCGTTCTTCAGACCGAACGACATTGTGATATAGCAATACGCTCCAAACGGTGTGATGCAAAAAGTGTCTTCAAGCAGTCTTCCTCCCTCAGGCTGATTTGATGGTATCTCCGAGTAGCAGTCGAGAAAACTGAGTAGGCGCACCCTGCTGTGGAATCAACCACCTGATCTATCTCTGGGAAAGACCAATGGGTCCTTGGGCAAACTTTGTTGAGGTCGGTGTAGTCGACGCACATATGCCATTTACCGTTTTTCTTTTGGACCAGAACTGGGTTTGCCAGCCAGTGCGGGTGGTAGACCTCTTTGATGAACCCGACTGCGAGGAGTTTAGTAATTTCCTCCCGGATAGCATCTTTGCAGTCTTGAGCGAAGCGCCGCAGCCGTTGCTTGACTGGCTTGGCGTCTGTCTTCATGTTTAGGGCGTGCTCGATCACCTCCCTTGGTACGCCCGGCTTGTTGGACGGTTTCCACGCAAAGATATCCTTGTTGGCTTGGAGGAAGGTGACGAGCGCGTCTTCCTATTTGGGGTCGAGTCCCTGTCCGCGACTAGAGCAGTCTTCGAGGGGTCGGAAGGGTCCAGGGGGATCTTCTTCGTGTCAGAGTCCGCTAAAATTCCCGACATCGCTGCTTTTTTTGCCGGAACTTGATCTTGCTCGACTTCTGTTGTGACGGCTTGCCGAATGCTGTTGCGCCTGACTGCCAGCCTCTGTGATTGAGCCAGTTCACAGCTCTCCTTGTCGCAGGTGAAGGCTTGCTTGATGTCGCTGCGGAGGGAGAGGACTCCTGCTGGTCCAGGCATCTTCAGCACCAAGTATGTATAGTGTGGTATCGTTAGAAATTTGGCGAGTGCCGGTGGTTTGGTCGTAGGGCCAGCAACCGAGTATTCTGCGCGTGATACGCAGTCTCAAAGTCGGCGACCTCGAAGCAGATGTTTTCTGTGCGGAAATTATCCCACGTGCCGAAGGTTACCAGCAAAGTTATCTGCCCGAGTGGAGTTGATGACAGGCCGGGAATTATCCCGTGGAAGGGCGCATTGCTCGGCCGTAGTTCTGAACGAGGAATTTTCATCTCGTCCAAAGTCTTGGCGAACAGGATATTAAGCGCGCTGCCTCCGTCGATGAGGGTTTTCTTCAGCCTGATGTTTCTGATGACCGGGTCCAGGACGAGTGGATAGCGTCCCGGGTGGGAAACCCGATATGGGTGATCTGCGCGATTGAAGGTGATGGCCATCTCTGACCAGCGCAGGTATTGGGGGGTGTCGGTCGTGGAGACCGTGTTGATGTCGCACGCTGAAAGCTTCTGTTTGCGCTTGGACTCGTACACGAGTGGCCCCCCGAATATATGGTTGAGCTCGGCTTGAGGATCTTGGAAATCATCAGCCGGACCCGAGTCTGGCTTGTCTTTGTCCTTGTCAGCGCCAGACGATGAAGTCTGCTCGGAGGCAAACTTTTTGAGCATATAATAGTCTTTGGCCGCGTGCTTTCCCTTGGGGTGAAATGGGCATGGCCCGCTCATGACCTTCTGGTAGTCATTGTTCCGCTAGGGTCGTGACTAACTGCGCTCCATGTTGGCCACCTCGTTGTCCGACTTCCGTTTACGGCTGCCAGACTTGTTTTGAGATGGCTCGTTGTCGGCTTTCGCCTTCTGTTCTTTCTGTCGGGGCTCCTTCTTCTCGTCGAGGGCCTCTGTGACCGCTTCGGCCGAGTTGGCGTATTTGTTGGCCATGTCGAAGAGCGCCCGGACTGTGGATGGTGGCTTCCGAGTAAATTTTGCAATAAGCGGAGCATCTTTTACCCCTTTGCGAAAGGGGGCGATGACGGCTTCGCCTTTGATGGTTGGAATTTGGTTGCGCTTCTCGGAAAACCTTTTGATGAATTCACGCAAAGACTCGTTTTTCTTCTGGTGCAGTTGATAAAGATCATGCTCCGAAGCGGGTCTGTCGTAGGTCCGCTGGAAGTTAGCGATGAACCGCTCCCTGAGTTGTCCCCAGGAACCGATCGACCGCCTCGGGAGGCCTGTCAGCCATGTCCTCGCCGAGTCGGCTAGCGCGACTGGGAGGTAGTTAGCCATGACTCTATTGTCGCCCCCAGCAGCTCGAACTGCCAGGGTGTAAACGGTAAGCTAGGACTCTGGGTTTGTCTTGCCGTCGTACTTTTCGATCCCGGTGGGCTTAAAGCTAGTCGGCCACAAGACGTCCTGTAGCTCCCGAGTGAAGGCTGGGATGCCTTCGTCTTTGTGAGGGCTCCGACTCTGATCTTGGCGATGTAAAGGACTGCGGCCAATCTTGGTTTGGAGGATCTGTTGCTAAGCGACTCGCCCAGCCTGGCGCAGCTCGTTATTACGGGCTTCACGGTTGGCCTCCTCTTGTTGTAATCGGCACGCCTCCTCTTGTCGCTCCTCTTGTAGTCGGCGTACCTCAGAAGGTGGTGTTGAAGCCATGAAGATCTCGCGGAAGAGGGGGAAGCTTGCCGAATTAAAGTCCGAGCTGGTGCTCGAACCGCTATCCGACTTAGCGTCGGACTCCGAGTAATTTATCAGAGTGAGAACGACTCCGACCTCTCTAGATCCAATCTAAAACGGCGCTTGGCCGTGTCCAAACTGAACTGCTAGGGATCGGGTCTGCTGCACGGGATTTTGATGCGCAGCGTCGTCGGAGCTGTGAGGGAGATTAACGACCTCTCCCCTTCTCGGCCCAACCCGGGCTGGCTCAAGGCCTAGCGCAAGTCGGACGCCAAAGGAGAGGGTTGTCCCAATGCTCGGCGATGTAAAGGACTGCCGCAGAAAATCGTCGAAGGGGATGGTGGTGTCCCGGGTGCCAACTGGCGCAACATCGGCTGGTTCCTCGGTTGGCAAGATTGGATCTGCCTCAACCAAGGTGAGATCGCCGAGTCGATTGGCGATGAAGTCTAAGCTCCTGAAGGTAATTGCATCTCCGGGGGAGAACTTGTTGCTGTCGACTCCGTTGATTGAATCCATCGAATCTTCAGATGAGAAATTCGCCAGGCCCCTACCTGGCGCGCCAACTGTCGATGCTTCGCACCGGCAATAAAACTATGGGGCTACTCGGCGAAGGTGAATTCGGTGGACTGTAGAGGAACACAAGAGAATTATACTGGTTCAGGCCCTCAAGGTGAGGTAATACCCTACGTCCAGTTGAGGTGTTATTCCTCTGAGGTGTATGGAGATCGATGATCTGGTTGTTCTTGTTGTGCTTGCCTTGAGGGGCACCCTGTCTCCCTTTATATACTAGGGGACAGGGGTACATGATAAGGATCCAGTCGGATACGACCAAGGGATTTCCTTCTTAGAGATAGAGTCCTATCCGACTAAGACTATGTTTCCTTATTATACAAGGTACAGCCTGCCGGGTGCTATCTTATCCCTAATTACATGGTTCGGCCCATCCTCTATCCGAGTGGCCCATGTACTGGTAATGAGGTACCCGGGGCCCATGGCCTCCACACAATTCTTCACTCAGCAAACACATCTCCCGACTCAAGAGTTGCAGAATATCCCAATATCGTGGCCCTTTGCAGTCTTGGGGCTCGACATGGTCGGCCCTTTTAAAAAACCACAAGAGGGTTTACACATTTATTCATCATTGTGGACAAGTTCACAAAGTGGATAGAGGCAAAACCCGTTGCTACCATCACTGCAGCCAGGGCAAAAGACTTCATCGAGATTATCATATACCGGTTCGGAGTTCCCAATCACATAATCACGGACAACGGTACTCAATTCACGGGTGGCATCTTCAAAGACTTCTATGACCAGTTCGACATCAAGATCTATTGAGCTTCAATGGAACACCCATGGAGCAATGGGCAGGTGGAGCGCGCAAACGGCATGGTTCTCCAAGGCATCAAGACTAGAGTGTTCAACCGACTACGGCCATATGTAGGGCAGTGGGTACAAAAACTCCATCTATTCTGTGGTCACTCCAAACAACAGTCAGTCAGGCTACAGGGCAATCCCCTTTCTTCCTAGTCTATGGTGTTGAAGCCTACAAAGTTGGAGTTTGTCTATCTGTGATTCCGAGCCCACTCTAAAGATCGATCCAATGATGACCGACTGGTCGAGCTCAATCAGTTGGAAGAAGCAAGGGGCGTCGCTATGATCCAGTTGGCCAGATACCTACAAGGCTTGCATCATTATCACAATCATAATGTTCGTGGCCGAGCATTTTCGGTGGGAGATCTTGTATTACAAAAAACATAAACCACCAAAGACAGGCATAAATTATCTCCCTTATGGGAGGGGCCGTTCATTATCGCTGAGGTGACATGCCCAGGGGCTTATCAACTAAGGCGTGAAGATGGTTCCCTGATCGACAACTCGTGGAATATAGAATAGCTACGTCTTTTCTATATCTAAGCATTGTATTATGTTCAATCCATATATATATGAATAAAGTTTTTATACTCTGACTCACTATGCCAATTGTTTCCAACCGAGTAGTGAGTCGGGGGCTACATGATAATATCATGGCTTTGTTTTATCTTGTTTCAAACTGAGTGTTTTTTTTGTCTAAGTCACGAAGTCTTATATCGATCATGCTAGCCGTACCAAGTATAGCTCTAACGGGATAAGCGCCTTTCAAGTTAAATCCTATCACTCGGTATACACAGCTAGTCGGATAAGTCTAATGATGGCAACGACAATATAAGTATCGATCTATTTACAAGCAACATAAACTAAGTCATCTATGTACAACATACACAGAATAAAATTGTTTACATATATTTCCAGCAATATGTATATTGGAGTAAACCTGGCTTTTACCCTAAATCAGCTATGTGGGAATGTCTTCAGCGATGCTTTATCCGTGCTGTGGGCTTTGTTGATCAGCTCCAATGCTTGCTCAAGGGCCATGCCATCTGCAAAGCCCTCGCTGGCTTTCTCAATGTCCACTCAGGGATAGAGGGCCTTGGTCATGGCAATAGCCTGCATGATCCCCATCATCGCGTGCTCCGTTGCAAATGTCTTCAGAACTGCTGGAGCAGCCTGAAGGTGCTGAAGTATGTGGGCAGTGTCGGCGGTGTTGGCGCCGGCTTCCTCCTGTTCCATGATATCAAGAAGAGACTTGGCTGCATCAACGAAAGCTTGCCAGGAATCCTCCATATGTTCGAATTTGCTCACCAAGGACTCGAAGTTCGATTGGACCTTGATCTTGTAGTCCCATCCAAGTGACAAGCTATAAGAAGACCATAATACAAACAAGCCCAAGATACACTCAAAGGTAAACACCACAAGCAGAGTGGCATACCTGTAATTTCAGTTTCCAGCTTGTTCTTCTCAGTTCCGAGTTCCTCCAGCTCTTCCTCAGGCTGTCGAGTTCGTTGGATTGATTATAGATGGTCATCCTCAAACTTAAAGTAGAGTACCAAGTTTTAGCAAGAGAATATAATAGTGAAGATTTACTCGGGAGATGGCATAGGCTTTTACCATGGACTTTGCCATGAGGTCAAACTTTTCCTCCTACGAGCTACTCACCACAACCACAGAGCTAGTCCTACCGATCCTTGCCTTCCTGTTGGATTCATCCTTCTCTTGCTGCAATCTGTCGATGCTTTGCACCGGCAATAAAACTATAGGGCTACTCGGCGAAGGTGAATTTGTGGACTGCAGAGGGAACCAGAAGGTTTATACCTGGTTGGCCCTCGATGTGAGGTAATACCTACGTCCAGTTGAGGTGTTTTATTCCTCTGAGGTGTTTGATGATCGGTGATCTTGTTGTTCTTCCCTTGAGGGGCGCCCTGCCTCCTTTATATACTAGGGGACAGGGGTACATGATAAGGATCCCCAGCCGGATAACGACCAAGGGATTTTCCTTCTTAGAGATAGATTCCTATCCGACTAAGACTATGTTCCTTATTATCAAGGCACAGCCTGACCGGGTGCTAAATCTATCTCTAATCACATGGTTCGGCCCATCCTCTATCGAGTGCCCATGTACTATAATGAGGTACCGGGGCCCATGGCCTCCACAGTAGCCCTGAGACTTCATCATAGTTGAGTCACAGCTAATGCCGAGTTGCTCATTCCTCCACGGTGAAGGTTGCCGAGTGAGTGCCCCTGAGTCACTCTTTGATCCGAGTAAGTCTTCTTCCGAGTCCTGCTATCATGTCAGCTGGCAGTGAGGCTATGAAGGGCTTCATGTAGATGATATGAATAGTGTGCGCCGAATAGCGCACTATTAGGTGTAGCCCCGACTTTGTGCTTAATTGTGAAGACAATTAAACATAAAGTCAAGAGATCTTTAACCTAGAAGTCTTTCCCGATAGATTACTACTGGTAAATGAGACTCTTCGGTATCATGTCAACCGGAAAAACTTTATAGTCTTGCCGAGTAGGAGACTTCTCGTACGTAGGACTCTTCGACTTCATGTCAGTCAGAATATGTGTTTATAGTCTTGCCGAGTAGGATGTTACTCGTATATGGGACTCTTCAGCGTCATGTCAGCTGGAAAAGGGGGTTTATAGTCTTTTTTCGAGTGGCGTCCCACTCGAAAGTTAGACTCCTCGCACATGTCAGCGGGAAAAGATTATGTATAGTCTCTCTCGAGTAGTGCACTACTCAAAAGTTAGACTCTTTCGCATCATGTCAGCGGGTAAAATGTTGCTTATGGCAACTGATGGCCACGCATGTAGGCCGAGTACCACTTTATGAAAATAAATCCACGGCGTGGTTAGGTGTACCCGAGAAAGATACCTGCTTCTCCAATTTTAATGAAGACCAGCTCGTGATCCTTGTAAGGATGTATCCTCGAGAACGCTGGTGAATAAAAACAGAAATAAATCCAAACATATATGTTTACGCAATAAGGCTCTCCATGAAGCATATCTGTTTACCTCATCGGCTCCTGTTGGTAGCACCAGCGCTATAATTTCAACTCAGCCCACGGGCGGCCCACATGGGGCATGCTACTGTAGGAACTCATATCTTGGTGGCCCAGTGCTGACTGTGTTGGCCCAAGCCCATCTAGTCGGCATTGGCTTTATAAAAGCAGGGATTCCTTCTTCTTCCCCAAATCAGCCAATCGCTTCGTCTTCCACCTTCGCGCCCAACATTTCGCCTCTTGCTCGGCTAGGGTTAGCTGCTGCCATTCCCTACCCGAACTCGGGCGATTCCAATCCTCTTCGTTTGATCAAGCCCCGATTTGCTTTCCCCAAATCTCAGCGCCTCCAGTCATGCCGAAAGCTTTGGATCTTGCGGGTGCATCGGGAGTTCTTGGCCAATTTCAGATTGCGGCTCGGTGAAGCCTGAAGCGGCTGGAGAGCGAACTGAAGTTGCCCAGCCAAGAGGTGATTCGCTGGCGGTCAGCTAGGGGACGAGTCGAGCCCAAATCCCTGATCCTGGTGAAACGGTAGTTTTTCGCCTCTTTTTCGATCGAGCGCTTGTGCCTTCCGTCTTCCGATTTCTTCCGCCGCATCCTTGATTCTATAAGCTAGAGTTGGTGCATTTGAATCCCAACTCGATTCTTCAGATCTCCATCTTTGTCACTTAACTGTGCGAGTGCTATTTGGGTGTGGAACCTCATTTCAACTTCTTTAGGCAATTTGTTCACATTAAACCCCCAGCCCTCCAAAAATACATCAGCGTAATGGGGGGGCTGGTCTTCAGTTGAGGAGCGATAGGAAAAAGTCATCAATCTTGATCTTCCCTTGAAATCCTCCTTGAAGGGCTGGCACAAGGAGTGGTTCTATTGCGCAGATCTGGGCTCCCTCCTTGCGGCCATTCCACCGGCTCGCCGCCGGTAGTTTCGCTGAATTGGTCGGCGGACCGACCTATGAAGAGATGGGTCAAGTGCACCCCAACTACTGACGAAGCTGGATAATTTCAAGAGGCCGGCCTAACTGGTCCCTGGGTGGCCAGCGGTTCCTGACTCGGCGCTTCCAGCCCCTGAAGCTGAGGAGCGCATTCGGTTGGGATTACCAGGGAAAAAACATGACCCTGACCGGATCAGCTGGGAGTCGGTCCATGAGCAGAAGGTGACGGAGACCCTGTTCGGATCTTCTCCAGCGGGTAATTGAAACCGAAGACAGAAGAGACGCATCTGCGTCTTACAGGCTCAACTAGCCCCGGTCCGAGGTACATCTGTCTTTCCTTTTTAGCTCCTGCCTGCGGACTCGGATGTCTAAGTCCCGAATAAAATATCATGATGCATCTTGTTCAATTTCTTGTAGTGGTGCGTGGAGGTTTGATGAAGACTCCGCCCGTTGTGGCCGTCGCGTCGAAGACGAGGCCGAGGAGTCCTCTGCTGCCTCAACCCGACTCCAAGAGAGCGGGGAAGAAGCTGATTTTTGTATCGGCGAGGCAGGTCCATGACGGCGCGCGCCGGTGCCTGAAGCCTGAAAACTAAAGGGATCGTCGCCGCGGCGCCCAGGCGATCAGTCCCAGGGTTGAGACCTGCGGGTGTTGATGCCGACGTTGTTGAGCCGGCCCCCGCCAAAAATGGGGGGGGGGGCCCCCCCCCACCCGAGGGGGCCGGCAGAGCAGATGCTGCCAGGGGGGAGGCGCCCAAGCCGACACACACCGGAATCGGAGCTGACTCGGGCTGATGCGCCACGCGAACTATGGACGCCGACCGGGCCGACTGCCGAGTGGCGCTCCCCGCACCGGGCAACGACGCGGTCGCCCGGCAGAAGCTGGAAGTTCTCCACGAGTGCACTGCTCTAAGGTCTTCTGAAATTCTTCTGCTGTTGAAGTAGTGCTTGGAGTATTATTCGTGTGCAGGAAGCGAGCCCGATATCGTCTCAAGAGATCAATCTGACCACTCCCTGGATAACTGCCCCAGCGCTAAGCCCGGCGGCCACAACACACAACTAGCCGGTGGCCAGCCTGGTCACCGGAGAACCGAGTGGTTTCTAACGTCGGGTCGCTGGCGCATAACCAAGAGGCGGATGCGAGGCTGGGCCCACCTGAGCGCCCCGTGCGGAGGCCGCCGGCGCAGACCCCTGAGCCCAGTCCGAGGTCGCGGGTGTGATGGCCGGTGCTGAGAGGCGGGACCCATGTCGTGTGGTCGTGTCTGTCTGTCGCCTGCCCTGACCGCCAGAGATCCACACGTGCCTCGGCATCGAGCCTCTTCGCACGTGTGATGCCCCGGAATTCACATGACCGGCCTTCTACGGACAGTGAAGAGCTTCAGGCTTGAGAGTCGTCGCGAGGAGAGAGGCATGGAAAAAAAAAAAAAGCTTGCTTGCCGCCGCATCACGCGACGGGTCCAGAGTTTTTGCGTATGATCTTGCTGGTAGAGTCTGGCAATCTTCTTTGTTTTGACGTCTGCTCGTCCTTGATTTGCTCTTACCTGAGCAGAACTGTCGACCGCAATTGAGGAGATGACGAATCTTCGGTCGAGTGAGCTCCCACCTCGCAAGAATTGGAGCAGCTCAGGGCATTGAAGGCCGAGAATGGAGGAGCGTCATGCGGGAGGGAGGTCCTGGGATGAATGAAGTGGCCGCCGATCAGGACCAGGGCAGAGACATGGGCCGTATTCAGCTATGGAAAGATCAGAGGTGAAAAATAAACCGGCGACCCAACAACCGGAATATATGTTCTTTTCCCATTGGACGAACGGACGCTCCGGTGACCGGAAATTTGGTATTCCATAGGGAGGTCAATATGAGCACTGGTGACATCACCAGGCGGGTAGGGTGTACGAATTTTTACACAAGAGAAGCGAATGGCTACGGAAGCCCCCACGGCGGCTAGTATATTAGTAATTTCTAAGGGCGGTCCGAAGTGCTGCGTTGGTTAGGGTCTCGGGCAGGGATGGCGTCTCCGGCATATTTTGAGGGTTGACGTCAGGGAATTCGTCAATGTGCCGGGTGGTCAAGGTTACAAGTGATTGTAGGATACCGGTATTAGCCCGACTGCCCGTTATAAGTATATTTGGGTGCCGGTTGCGCTCTTTGTCCTGAATCCCTCTGTGGGTTTGCCAGTACTGACCCCTCCAGAGAAGCCGGATGTTCAGAAGACTCCGAACAGGAGTGGAATCGCAGCTGAAGTGGGGCGAAGAACAGGGCTGAGCTGAGAAGGTCAAGGCCACCTGACACGGCAATACGAGCTTGACCGTGCCTGGGGTCGCTGGTGGGGTCTAACTGTATGTAACCCGGAGTTGACTGATGGAGGGCCGTGTCAAGGCTCGGTAAGATTACATGAAAAAGCGGACTGGGAACGAAGAACGGTGGCCAGGGGGCGAGAGATGTAACCGAGCTGAGCGGAAAGTAAGGTTCCGTGTCAATCTACTGTGATTTCCAATCCATAGTCGTTTTCCGTGTACAAATCTGACAAGTTA
>RYFJ01001131.1:0-42812 GCA_003991445.1 Oryza meyeriana var. granulata | reverse complement strand
CGTGACTAAAGTCGTCCGAGGGCTCCAGAATGGTTTAAGCGGTTGGAGCTAGCCGTGGGCAAATGTGCCTCTAGTTCCGCATCAATGGTGTAGAGTGTGGGTACGACGGGTACGGATCAAACTAGAGTGTAGCGTTTGGCTTTATGCACATCTGTGGGTAGATGTCATCTCTGTCAGCAGTAAGAACTATTGCGATATAGTCGTGTCCACGGTTACGGACGACGCGCTTGATGTGTTCGCTCAGTCATGTTAGGCCAATCAAACTCTGGGGTATGTGGTTATATCATGACTCAGGATAGTCATCGGATGGATGGGTTTATATAAAAGGCCGGCTCTGATGTTTATATGATTGTTTTAGTCCATGAAAAATGGTATGCTTGTGTAGCTATATATATATAAATTGAGAGGGGCGGTGATGGTGGCTAATATGGATGATGATTAGAGCGGCCAAGGTACACCAATGATTCGTGCGTTAGTATGGTATATTCACATTTTTTAGAAACTATATTGCTTGGCTGTCTTAAATCTGCAGATTGTATATATAGTGTTGCAAAAACTGTGCGTTATAGTTTCATATGAAAGTATTATGTGCTCAAATAAAACTCTTACTTTATGGAAAAAATTAGGACCTTCAACATAGCCATATTCCTTGATGTAGAGACCAGCATTATTCCTTTGTGGCTATTAATCATTGTAATAAGATATCTAGTTGAGTACCATTTCGTACTCATCGTCTGTTGTAGGCTGCTATATTAGTTTTTCTTTCAGGTGAGGACAACGACGACGTGGTTGTGGATCTACTTATTCCTGGTCCTTTTTGTCTTTTCCCTGGAGGAGGTGGCGAGGATAATGTGTAGTGGGTGAAGTTACAGCTTTGCCCAGTTGGTTGCCTTGTGGGGTTTGGTATGGCACCACTGGTTTTTATTACTTTATGTTTATATTTTCTGCTACTGATCCTTTTGTGTCTACTTCTGTGATGAATTAGGGGTGTGTGAACCCTCTATATCATTATATATTTACCCTGCTCTGCACTTTTATCTTCATATTTAGTTTTTAGTACTTGTGATGTTTATCATGTTTGCTAAGATGAACGTGTGGGACTAGAGCTTTCCTGGGTTTCTGAGTCACACATTAGTAAGATAATTTAGAAATGATGTGAGATGCATGGATATTGAATTCAACCGTAGACCATGTCCCCAAAAGTGTGTATCGTGTTTGGTCGCCACCTTCGTGTGGTTTGACAGGCACACTTCGCTGTGTCGGACTGGTGAATCAACTATCCAAATATCTCTTTATTTCTGAATTCGGCGCATTGGATTTGTATTGTGAATGGGTAAATATTATGGCAAGACTGTGATGAGGATGGATGGTTACTGCACTTAATTGGTTTTTATTCGAGATCCATCCATCTAGATATTTACGTTGTCATAAATAATTACTCTCCATAATACACTTCCGGGGTGCGCACACACACACACACACATATATATATATATCGACGCATTTTTGGAGTATGTATATAAGAAATTTTGAAATATAAGAATTTTTAAAGTTATGCACGCATATTAAGAAAGTAGGTGAGATGAGAGAACGGGTGGAGAAGTTGCTATATTTTGAGAACAATTTTAAAATTAGGATTGCTTGTATATTTGGACAAAGGGAGTAATATTTTTTTAATGTAGTTTGAGATATTAATATACCTCGTCCCAAATATCACGCTTTACGGCTTTTGGGCACATGTATTAAGGAGGAGTGCAAGAAGAAACACCTCCTATGTTCTCCGCCGGCGTGACGAGCTAGGAAGAGTTGCTTGCCTTCCCTGCACACATGCACGTAAAAATTGCAATGGAGTAGAAACTGAAGAGGCAAGCACTAGTGTGAACACATTAAAAACCACTCATAATCAATGGAGATGAAAAAAAATTAAACACACTCACTAATTGCAGGAGTTGGACAAAAACAAATTTAAATTGATAGGCGCCAAAAATTATAAGCCCAAGGGCCAAAATCACATGGCTTATATAAATAGAGCCAAGCACCAAAAAATCACTAGCCCTAGAAACTTCAGCATCACAGCCACACCATCCATCCATAGAACCAGCAGCCATCCACAAACCCTCCAGCACTTCACCACATCCACAACAATAGACCATCCCCATCCACAGCCCAAATAATCACGCTACACATGAGGCCACCATGAACATTGATCTAAACCTAGCCCTATAAGAAGAAGACGAAGAGCGCGATGAAGAACATGGTCTCCACCAGGATAATGTTGTACTTGATCTCCAGGAGGATGCTGTGCAAGATGAAGACCATGGTTATGCTGCCCTCCAACTCGATCTCAACCTGCAAGCTGAAGAAGAGAATTATGAAAAACAACCGGATATGTGTTATGAAGAACATGATTTATTTTTTGCATAACAAAAGGATTATATGATGATATTAATTGTCATGAGCACAGTTCATAATCAGTAAGGAAAGAATCTTTTCTTAGGGAAGTGAGGAAATAATCTTAATCTTATTGACAGGTGTACAATGTAGTAGAAAAACAATAAGATTAGCACTAAAGACAATGAACTGGACAATAGTTGGTACTTTCCATGCATGATTATGCCATCTAATGATTTCAATTTTAGGAGGAATCATGTATAGACTATAGATTAATCAATAGCTTGCTTTCCATGCATGATTTCAGCTTCGAGTATATGCATACCTCTTATTGGGAGACAACCACTTCATCAATGCTTGCCATATCTTTCTTGCCACTCTTCGTCATATGCACAAGGCTTGCTTTCTTGCTGTTAGGATAGGATAAGATAATGGCAACAATGTTAAAACTTATTCTAGATTTTAGTTTACAAGTTCATCAACTAACTTATGGCAAAAATCTAGCAATTAGTAGTATATGATCACAAATGTATTACTACTATGCTTGGAATCTGAAAATGCATTTAACATAACATAGAATCATATACTGCTATATATTAATGGCATGAAAGAATGGCTAACAAATCTAGATTTTGCATTTACACTAAACAGGCCATAATTTATATCAATGGCAAGATGAACAATCCCACCAAGCTGAAAAGGATGGTGAAGGACAACACGACCAACGACAAGTCTAGGAATATCATGTGCCAGTTGCCAATCATATGGACATTGATTATGGAGTAAAGGAGCTAGAGGAATTAGGTAATTACAACCCAAACAAATTATGCATTACATTTTGCAAGTACATATCACATTATAAAAGAGATTTGTGCCTCACATTTTCAGGAGGGGGACAAGACGACATGGATCAAGATGTGTAGCTAGGAGAATATGCAAATGTGATTACTAGTACAAGAACTTGGTTGACAGATGAGGAGCGACAACATGTTTATGATGCATTAGTTGCAGACAGTGTGAACCTAAAACTTAAAAGGGACTCAACTACCATTGTTGCAAGCTTGTTTAACATTAAGATGGGTTTAGTCCAAAGTATTTGGAGGAAAGCAAAGCGCTGTCACGCAGAAGGTATTCCTGATGATCTTAAGTCTGAAAAGAAGGACAAATGTGGGTGCCATCAAGTTGTTGTGGACTTATCTCAGGTTCCAACAATTCAGTTGAACAGTAGGACTACTATTAGAGATATTGTATCTAAGTTGCATGTCAGTAAAAGCTCGATGCATAGGACTTTCAAAGAAGGCAAGCTTTGTCGACACTCTAACACACTTAAGCCCTACTTGAAGGAAGAAAACAAGAAAGCCCGTCTAGAATTCTGTGTTTCTATGCTAGATGATGATACTTTATCCAATCAGCCAACCTTCAGTGACATGCACAACATAGTGCACTTGGATGATAAATGGTTCAATAACACAAACAAGGTTAGGAGGTTCTACCTGCGCCCTGACGAACCAAAGCCATTGAGGACAATGCATAATAAAAATGCAATTGACAAGGTCATGTTCTTGGCTGCAATTGCTAGGCCAAGGTATGATCATGCCGGAAATTGCACATTTGATGGCAAGATAGGCGTGTGACCTTTTGTTAAGAAGGTGTGCTTACACTTTTTGATTGTTTTAATTTGATTTATTTAATATCGCACTTGTATTTTGCTTGCACTAACAATTTTATATTTGTTTTTCATATACTAGGAACCGGCGTTAAGGAATAGTATCAACAGGGTTAGGGGCATAATGGTCACAAAACTAGTCATTTTTAACAGGA
Organism: Oryza meyeriana var. granulata; assembly: GCA_003991445.1. Taxonomy (NCBI): domain Eukaryota; kingdom Viridiplantae; phylum Streptophyta; class Magnoliopsida; order Poales; family Poaceae; genus Oryza; species Oryza meyeriana. The sequence goes on along the minus strand of RYFJ01001131.1, from coordinate 38,600 downwards.
AAACAATTTGAGAATATATGGTTACAAAAGTTGTTCCAGCTATGGCAGCAACATGGCCTCAAGGAGGAGGGACTATTTGGATTCAACAAAACAATGCCAAAACACATATAGCAGCAGATGATGCAGCATTTGTCCATGCCGTGGAACAAATAGGGCTTGATTCGCATCAAGCAACAGCCTCCTAATTTTCCTGATATGAATGTTCTTGACCTTGGTTTCTTTGCATCTCTTCAGTCATTGACACTAAAAAAGAATGCTACAAACATCGATGAACTAATCACTAATGTTGAACAGGAGTATGCTAATTATGATGCAGCTAAAGCTAATCGTGTGTTCATTACACTACAGTCTTGCTTCATAGAGGTTATGAAGGCTAGGGGAGGCAATGGGTATAAGATTCCCCACATGAACAAAAAAGGAATGGAGCTTCATGGAGTTCTTCCAACTAGACTTAGTTGTGATGAAGTTCTATATGAAAGTGTGATGCAAGCCTTAGCCGAGTGATGGAACCTATGATAAAGGGATGCAACCATGGAATCTTATTTTGGACATGTTTTAATTTGAAGCATTATCAAATGTTGTTGAATATTGTTTTGGATGAAACCTAATGTGTGTGGGTATATGTTTAATGTTCATGATCTGAACATGTAGTTGTATGCATTGCAACGGCAGGGAGCTATTTGCCACATGTAACTGATGCACCGGTGATGGAGGCCAATCAGGTAGCTCATGAGCTTGCTAGGAGAGCTCTTTGTTTGAAAAATTCTTGTATTTCGGTCGATGAACCCCCTAGCTTTATTCTGAATTTGTTGGTGAACGATTTTTTCAAATGAAAAGCTCGCCAAATGTGAATCTGATGTTTGTTGAAACTACTACCGTGAAAAAATACATTTTCCTCCCCTCACCAACAACAAAAGAAGTCCAACATATACACATCAACGTCAGTCTCACTACGATACAAAATGCTCGTAGGCTTTATGTCAAACTTTGTGTAATGCAGCTGATTGTGAAACTGTTTAAGAGTAAAATTTCTGCATGCCAAAATCAACTTATAGTCTATCTTGATGGGATTACAAATTTGTTTATTACATCTGCGATTCAATTGTAAGAACTGATAAGACTCTACTCGATTGATGAATGCTTGTTTTTCAGAAATACTCCTCTAGGGTGAGACAGAGCAGAACAGGTTATGGATGAATAATAAAATGAGACAGAGCTGTGTTGAATCCAAAGCATGCAACAAATTCACCAAACAGGAAATAATAAACATGAAAGGTGTGGCGCCTCCCGACTAGGTGGAAGGCCACCATGTGCATAAGGCACCCGATCCCAGGATCAGTAGTCGGGTACGCACAACAATGATACAACACAGAGTTACAATAATACATAACAGAGTACTTACATATACGTACAAGGAGATCCATCCAGGACAGACCCGGGATGGGCAAAATAATCAACTGGTAAACTAGCGAAACAGCAGAACAGGGCGGAAGCTGGACAAAAACTACTCCACAGGCTCGGTTGGGAACTAGGCTCGAAACCTTCAGAGGTCTTCGTAGTCGGCCTGGTCTTGGAGGAACTCGGCAGCAGTCGGATCTTCGTCTTCCACTCCAAAACCTACTATACATATATATATGAACAAGGTGAGTACTTTCGTACTCAGCAAGCCGGGAATGATGTCATGTTGGTTAGACAAGAAGAGCTAAGGGTTTCATTTGCGAAGGACTGCCTTATTAAACTCTTTTCTTTGCAAACACTAGTGAGTTCCAAATTTTAGTTGGCGGACAGAGGCTCACGCCTCCATCCAATCCGCAAGTTGCTTTTCAACAACTCACCACTTAAAGAATCAAGCATAATCATACATGTTCTTATTATCTTTTACTTTGCATTTGTTGGTCCTTTATCTCCCGAGTAGCTACAACCACTCGTTGACCCTGAGACTCGGCTACAACCAAATCTCAGCTGTGGCACTTGATGCCCGCTACACTGGCTACAACCAGCTAGCTAGTCGGCCGCCCTGGCTACAACCCGGGGGCTCATCATCGCTGCCCTGGCTACAACCCGGGAGCATGATCATGGCACTAAATGCCCGCTAGGCTGGCTACAACCAGCTAGCTAGAACACTGCTGCCCTGGCTACAACCCGGGAGCGTGCTCATCACCGTCTTCTGGCTACAACCCGAAGACTGAATTGCCGCCCTGGCTACAACCCGGGGGCTTAAACTTTGCTGCCCTGGCTACAACCCGGGAGCATGATCTTCATCCTGTTTACTTTTCATACACTTGTTTATGGTGCTTAACACCCCGGACCACACAGATCCGTTTCTGGCCACACAGGCCTTCCGTTTGCTTACTCGGCAAACTCAGGTCACGGTTCCCTTTCCATCAAACACTTTTCACAAATCACTGACAAACAAATCTACGCCATGGAATCGATCCTTAATGATAATACATAGCCAAGCACACAGGCACTGTCTCTGTACATCAAGATTTTCACAAATCTTTCCTTTATTTTACAAAACGCGCCGATACACAAGGTATCGGGTTTTCCAAACTGTTTAGTAAAACCATCATTTTTCCCAACGACAAACAACGTTGCAGAGCTAAGCCATTTTACTCGGCATCGTATCCTCAGATAGGATGCTAGCGTGCCATTTGTGGGGCTCTTCAAGGGGGAAATATAACAACATCCTACAAATAAGTGCTACTACTGGGCGGGTCCATCGGTTGCGCTTGCATAACCGAGGCCAACAGTTTAAAAAGGTGTAACTAAGCATGCATATATTTTCCAAACAACATAGTTTTGCATATATGGGAAACAATATGATCAAAGAGGCTTGCCTTGTTCCAAGGAGGGGTCTTCTTCGGCGAAGGTGGCTTCGGGATCGTCCACCGGTTCAGGTTCTGAACAAGCAGAAAGAAACACTGATAAGCAGGAGAAGTAAAACACCAAGAAAAAGGATCAAGAAGTAGTCGGCTGCAGAAAAGGGGGCAGTCGGCTGAACCAGGCTTGCGAACCAGGCGACAGAGCTCCAAAGCTTGAGAGGATGAAAACTTAGCAGAGATGGAGCTGGCCGGTTTGCAAAACAAAGGAAGAAGGGGGCACGGTTGGCCATATATATAGCCGACGTGCAAGGTTGAGGCACGGTGGAGCTGGGCAACGGGTGGAGCAAGGAAGTCAAGATGAACTGACAGGGATATGACAGGAAGTGACTTTGGAGTCCAACTGGTCAGAGGAGTTGGCAGGCACTGTAGCTGCGATGAGACATTAAGGTCAAGGCTAGGACAGGTTGGAGAAATCTCACTAACCGGGCTTCGGACTGACCACTGGTCCAAGCGATACTGCGGTTAGGTGAAGATTGATTCTTCACTACTTCGGTAGTCGGCGTCCAACGGGTGGGTGCAACTCGGGGGACAAAGAAGCAACAGGTCTCAACAAGGTAGTCGGCCACATCACCGTGCTCACTCGGCAGCGAAGAGGACCGAGTAAGACAAGGATAAGGGCAGGATACAAGGACTGAGTAGCAACTCTACTCGGCACAAGAGAGAAGGTAGTCGGCTGGCCGGGGAGAGGGAAAACGGAGGCACAGCTGACAGGATAGGAAAAGATTAAGATCCAGAAAACCAGTTACAACAGGGAAAAGGAAAGCGGGTCGTTACAAAAGGTCCTTAATTAATTAAACAAATTGATCGAGCATCCCATGCTTACAGACTAAGCAAAAGGGCATGTGCGCCAAACAGGATTGGTCCTCATGCAACTCCTTCATTATTTTAAATATTTGTTCATCCATCCATCCATATGTAAGTAGTTCAACCAAAAGAGCGTGGCTTCATTAAGGAAGGAAGGATGTTGTTTGAATCCACATGTGGGAAGGATGTCATTTGTTGGAACTCAATGATTTCGACTTGTGCACAGCACGGTCATGCTGAACAAGCTCGTCAGATTTTTCTACTGATGGGAGAAGCTGAGATAGAACCAAACTATGTGACCTTTGTTGGTGTGTTATCAGCATGTGTACATGCAGGTCTTGTGGATCAAGGATTACACCATTTTAACTCTATGAAATCAAACTATGGTATTGAGCCAGGCAATGAGCACTATGCTTCTGTAGTCAATCTTTTAGGTCGTCCTGGGAAACTGGATGCTACCAAGGAGTTCATTGAAAGGATGCCAATCAAACCAGCTGCAGCTGTTTGGAGAAGTTTGCTGAGTGCCTGCCATCTTTTTGGCAATGTTGAAATTGCAAGGTATGCTGCTGAAATGGCACTCTTGGCAGATCCAACAGACGGTGGCCCTTATGTTTTACTGTCAAATATTTATGCCTCTAAAGGACTGTGGACTGATGTGCACAACTTAAGACAGCGGATGGATAGTGCTAGCACAGTGAAGGAAACAGGGTATAGTTGGATCGAAGTGACAAAGGAAGTTCACATGTTCATTGCTAGAGGGAGAGAACACCCAGAGGCAGAACTGATATATTCAGTACTGGATGAGCTGACGAGTCTAATTAAAAGTTTTGGTTATGTCCCTGATATTTCTGACCATGCTGTGCTGTATGAGACTGGTTAATCTACTTGTTCAGGCTTCTACATAGATTTCATTTGCCAGAGTGTCTTTTACCGACCGTAGCTTTGAGCAAGAACCTACATGGCAAATATTCTTAGACACATCTAAGAGTAACAGCTTAAGTGCTCTTTACCCCTTATCAGTGTGGTTTTGCACATAATATCACACTTACCAGTATGTGTAGACTTGATTCTTTGAAAATGTCTTGCATACCAACTGGCAGATATAACCATTAAACCTGAAGAGGTTTCCATTGGTGGGGATAGCATGGACTAAACATTAGAAGGATCTGCAAGGTGTGGTCATCTGTAACTGTTTTGCTCTAATGCCATTTCATTTATGTAGTCAAATTCTTGCAAGGACATTTTTTGCCAGTTTATCTACATTCTGTTATCAGTCCAATTCTTAGCTAGTTTAATTTTTTTCATATAATTATCATTTATACCGGAAGTATTCCAACTATGTTCCTGACAATGAGATTCACTTGTTGGGTGCCCAGAGGACAGCAAGGATGGTTCTTCAGGTCCACTTTCATCACTGTCTGCCCTTAATTTGTCTGTGCTTGACAGGATATGGCATCCAGCAAAAACCCGGGAATTGTTTATTATGTGCAACCACTGCATGCCAATGGACCTAAATGTTTTCTATTCAAGGGAAACCAGTTGAGAGGAATGTTTGAATATACCTAAAGGTTAGTAAATTTCCACCTATATCCACTCATGTTACACTTCTGTTCATGCCACAACAAGTTCAGTAATATGTAACAGAATAGGAGCATAAGGAACGTGCGGAACAATTTGATGGATGCTGCTACTTTTATTTATAGATACTCGGCTATTCCACACCAGCCCCTTAGAATAACTAGTTAACTCCTTGCTACATGTAACTACCAGCCCCTTCGTGCAGAGGATGCAGCTTCTCATCCTGTGCCATAATGCCTACCAAGAGGGCAACAACACATGATGTTGTTTCTGTGAAGAAAAGAACAAATGATGGGGAAATAGGTAGCTACTGGAGTGTGTTTAAGACTTAACTTTCTAGACCAAGCTTGAAACTATTACATTGAAAATTGATTCCTTGTTAGGTACAGGCATATATCCATCTTGTAGTGATAGCCATTATCACAATAGATCTAGTACGCTGGATACTTGTTGGTTAACCATTATTATATCTATTTCTATGTAGAATCTGTTTATTGATAGTGTAGTTTACTAACAGTACTGCATATTCTACATGTACAGATCATTGTGAGAATGGCCTGGAATTGAAGTGCTAGAAGGCCCATCATGGGGCTTCTATTTCACGGTCAACAACATGTTGCTTGGGGGTACTCTTATTCTGCGTTCCAGACTCATCTGTTGAGCAGCCGCATTGAACAAAGTGCCACACTTCGTAGGAGATTCAGCTCTGAAGTGCCTACATGGGAGCAAATGAATCTCATTAAAAAGCTACAGGAGAGGATGAGTAGTCTAATCAAAGATGTCAAGGTTTTCTTAGTTAGTTGCAACTGGGATATTGGTTAGTGCTTATTTCAGATTGAAATAGCATAACTTCATCGGCATACTTGTCTGTATCCGTTAATCCTATGGCAATTTGTTGATTTCTTTCAGATGCTCCACAGAAGGATCTAAGGAAAAGAGGGGTGGTTCTTGCTGCCAAAAAGTCTTCACGCACTGCAACTGAAGGTTTGCTAGCTATTGCACGAGATGAAGAAACGGCTGTTGTGGTTGAGCTTAACTGTGAGATTGATTTTGTGACAAGAAATGATGTTTTCCAGTATCTGGTTAGTTTTACTCTCAATATCTGCATGCCATTCCCGATGTCCTTTTTTTTGTGCATGCCAAAAATAAAAATCGCATATTTGAGCAGGTAGGTATAGCTTGATGGCTGTGGTATATCAAAACATGGGTATATCATTTTACCCATGCTTTGGCTTTAAGTTACTTCTGAAGGTTTTATTTTACTATTTCAACATTATGCTCTGTTTCAGTTGTATTCTTAAACGTCTTTGATATCTCTGTATCTTGTAGGATCTTGTTTCCTTGCCTTAGACACCACGATAGTATACTTATTATAACTGCCTTGCTTGGTCATCTGTGCTTCTGCACAGTTTCAAGGTGGGTAAATTTGATTTATGTATTCTTTTTCAATTTCATGAAACTTGCAGGCTTCTTCTTTGGCAAAGCTGGCTTTATCAGCAAGGGATCCTCGCGCATTGGTCTTTCCTTTTGGTCCTGAGTATTTGGAGGTATGCAGTTATCCATATGTGAATTTGGGTTATGGAGTATTTATTGTGTAATTTATAGAAGAGCAATGCTATACGTACTAGAAAATTCTTTATATACTCCTACAATCAAATATCTCAACCGTTTGATTTAATCAGTTGGTAGTTATGGAAAATCAAGATGCAATCACCGTGTGCCACATCAATCTTTGTAAAGAGTTTGTAAGAATTTTTTTTGTACGTATATCATTTTCCTAGAAGCACCACCAATTTTTCCAGTAATTGATTTGGACTCATCATTTTACAGATCAGAAAACCAACTAACCTAAGTTTTGGTGAAGTTCCATTTTAACAGGTGCTGCGATCAATGTCATGTTATTTTCTACAACGGCATATCTCTATCTAAACCCAAATCGCACCATCTTTTCATATAGTATGGAATCAGTTTGACGTACCGATAGAGATATTAAGATACCTGTGATCATAATTTTATGTTGTATATACCAGGAAACAAGTTAGAATGGTTCAATCAGTTATATGTGACACAAGAACTTCATGGCAGTTGACTGGAAATCTTACGATAAATTTGACTTGGCTCTTATATAGCAGAGTATGCTATGTGGAGATTGCTCATTGTATAAATGAAAATGTTTGCAATACTAGCATTAATGCCACATTAAAGTTGTTGTAGCCTCTAGAAATATGTAGATATATCCTGCTTTGTTTGACCACATGAAGATTTTTTTAGAGTGCTTGTCAGATATTTAGTTCGGTAGACCTATTCTACACCACCCTCTTAGAATAACTGATGTACACCATATCCCTCTACTACATGCCACAACCACAACCAGTGCTCTCCATGCACATCTGCCCCCTACGGACTCCAATGTCCCTGCTCCATCTCGCACACCCATTCCCTCTTCTCTGCAAGCCATATGGCTCGCTCAGCCCCGTCCCTCCATTTCAGAGACAGGCCATGTCAACATGTGAGCCTGGGACCTCTGTTCCTCATGCACATAGCAGACAGGCAGCACTGGCTTCTGTGCCCTTTTTGCAGAGGGCACAACTTCTCGTCCTATGTCAACGCCAAACAACAGGGCAACAATGCCTGTTGCTGTTCCTATGATATGATTTGGATACAGAAATGCAATACAGCTCCATATGATATGTTTGTCTTCTTTTCCTGGTTTTTTCCATGTGTAACTAGATAATAATCTATTCCAAATTCCCAATCTTGCAGAACCTTAGTGTCAATCTTGATCATCCTAAACTCAGTGGGGAGACAACAGTCCAAAGTGTTGTTACAGAAGTTGCTGCCATGGTTGGGGAGAATGTCAAATTCAGAAGAGGTTTCATGTTGTCCACAACTGCACATGGTGTTGTTTCCTCTTATCTGCACTCCTGTCCCCAGCCAGGTACATGAACAATGAAATATCTGGTCTTTGGCTTTTATCAAGAATGTAGTGTGTATGTTTTCCATTCTTCTTGGCTATGTTTGAGTGCACATAACTGAACGAAAGCTTTCTAGTGACTACTGAGTACGGAGCATACTTGCTCTTTCTTTTTTCTCTCTCTGCCATTTTTCACCAATCCAAATTTGTTGGACAACTGGGCATCATCTTCCTTAGTTGTAAAATGTAACTAATCTATTCTCGTAGGTTGCTCAGTGATGAATTTTAGTATTTTTTTTTCATATGTAGGATGCAAGGTCTTAGTTTCACGTTTGTAAAACCGTTGTTAGAGGTATGACTGCAAAGATACATGCCTCTTACACTGAGCTGGCCAAGCTTGCATTATTTATTTGATTCCTGCCAGCACTCCGTATTTTATCTTCTTCTGAAATATGAAGTGTTTTTTATATATGGTAAACGATGCACTTTCTTGTTCACTGAATGAGCATTCTTTTTCTCTGACCTAAGGTTTGGGCCGTCTTGCTGGCTTGATCACACTAGAGGCAGAAGACAGCAACGCTCCCCTTATGCTCTTAAAAGAGTTGGGTCATCTATTGCAATGCATATCGTTGCAACAAAGCCATTGTTTTCATCAAAAGAACTGGTCTCTGCTGCAGCTCTTGAAAATGAACAGGAGATACTCCGGACTCAGGTATATTATTCTCAAAAATATTAAATGGACTCTATCCATCCATGACATGACGGTGAACTATAAGTTATGTGAGATTTAAATGACACTGTCCTGAAACTTGTTAGGCTGAAAGCTCAGGGAAATCCCAAATGGCCATGGAGAAAATGGTGGAAGGCCGACTAAGAAAGTACTTTGAAGAAGTTGTGCTTTTGGAGCAAAAATATGTTGTCAACGACAGCACAAACATCAAGGTAAGCTGATAAAACCTGTTCCTCTTTTTGATGATGATGTACTAGTGTGAATTGTGAATTCGTGTTACATAATAGCTTTGCTTCTTGATGTGATTGTTTTTCAGAGCGTGCTGAATGATTTGTCAAAGGAAGTTGGCTCAAAAGGTACATTTAGCAATTTTGTCAGAATGGAGTTTGGCGAAGGAGTTGAGAGGTACAATATATTTGTCCCATCTCTAACAACTAATGGTTCTTGTTGGCTTCAGCTGTGTTGGAGTTGGTAGGATGGATGGTGATTTTGTCTGATTAATCTTTTGCCATTGTGCATATTGACCTTGTTTTATAAAAAGTGGGAATTGTAACTTTTAAGATTCTTGTTATTTTTTCTCATCAGCTTCAGTTTAACTTATCCCCAATTCTTCATTGAATTTTCTTCCCATATAATCAACTACTAATCAAAGTTTTGTGCTCATTAGGCCTGATGAGGTTCTTGGGTCTGAAGCTACGGCTCGGGCTGCATAGTTTGCAAGCTGGGATGGAGAGGATGTGATAATTGAGATATGCTAAGGTTTCTCTTCTTCTAAAGTTAGATTGATTAGTTTCTTGAGAACTATGCTGTTTTTTTTTTGCGGCTTGGCTCCAATACGGTTGTATTTTCTACAAATGCCATGAATCAATTAGTTAGGAGTTTACAAGTAGAACTTTTCCAGAGAGTAGGGCTGTCAAAAAAGCTCGAAGCTCATGAGCTGCTCAAGCTCGACTCGTCGTAGGCTCGGCTCGACAAGGATTCGAACCGGGCTCAAGCTTGTCCCAAAGCTCGCGAGCTCTATCGAGCCAAGCTCGATCTATTCTACAGAAGCTTGAAATTTTCACTAGCCGCACGCCTGCTGCCTGCGCATACATTCCTGCTGCCCAAGTGCCCATCTCAATTTCTCCCGCACTTCAGTTTCAAAATCCCACCAGTAGTCCATGACCCCACAAACCCAACCATTTATTTCCCCAATCCCCATCCCATACCCAAAGTCCTAAACCCTAGCTCATTTGCTACCTTCCTCAAAACACCGGTCTCGTACTAGATCCACGATCCCACGCTGCTCCACTGCTGTGGATCTAGCCAAGCGCCGGCTGTCCTTCACCTCTCCTCTTCTGGAAAACCACCATGGAAGACGGCAGCTGTCCACCGCCTCCGCCATGAGTGATGACCCAGATCTAAGTATGTCTCCTCTTCTTTCTTTGAACGGTTTTAATTTTTGATTTCTTTTGCACCCACATGTTTCACTGTGTAGTGTTTAGTTGCTTGCTCTATGTTACTGATTTACAGTGAATTGTATGAACTAGGTGCCTAGGTAGAGTGGTACTTATCTTGCTGTGCTCCTGTTCTGAAAGGCTGAAGGTTGTAGAACACCATGTGCTTGCCATTTGCCAAGGTAAACTGATGGCATGCTTTTCTTCTTGTATTTGTTTGATTCCTCTTCTTGTGCAAGATATATATTGGTAGCAATTGGCATTTTAATTTTTGTAGATGTCTGAAAGCCAGCAATCAACACAGCTATCTGTAGAGATTGAGTCACCAAGCAATAGGGATGGCACAGCAGCAATAGAAGCACAACCGAATCAACAGTTAGTACCAGAACAAGTAAGGGAAGAAAGAGGGCCATGGGGGAAACCCAACTAAAGCCACTAGGAAAAAGAAGTCTCCATTGTGGGATTTCTTTCAAGAATGCACGGTGCCATCAAAGAAGAAGAAAGGAAAAATGGAAAATAAGGTGAAATATAAGGCATGTGGAACTCTGCTCACTAAGAATAGTAGTGGCACTACAACACATTAGCGAAGGCATTTAGAGCAGTGTGATTATCACAAGCTTCAACAGAAATCCAAGAAACAACAGAATATCAATTTCCCTAGCCTTGATGAAGGTGATGTTGATCCTGATTCTCCTTGCATTTCTATCCCTGGTTATTATGATCATGTGGAACTCTGCTCACTAAGAATAGTAGTGGCACTACAACACATTGGCGAAGGCATTTAGAGCAGTGTGATTATCACAAGCTTCAACAAAAATCCAAGAAACAATAGAATATCAATTTCCCTAGCCTTGATGAAGGTGATGTTGATCCTGATTCTCCTTGCATTTCTATCCCTGGTTATTATGATCCTACAAAGATAGGTGAGCTTATTTGCAAACTGATCATTGTTCATGAGTTGCCATTTATCCTTGTGGAGTATACATGGTTTAATGTTTTGCTAAAGAGGCTAAATCCTTCTTACAAAAAGGTCTCTAGAAATACCATTAGAAGTGATTGTATGAAGCTCTATGAATCTGAAAAGGAAAAATTAAAGAGGAGTTTTAAAGATGTTAGAAAGATAAGCCTTACATGTGTTCTTTGGACCTCAAACCAAACAATTTGCTACATGAGCCTTGTTGGCCACTACATAGATTCTGATTGGTCAATGCATTGCCGTGTTATTAACTTCCTTGAGTTGGAGCCTCCACATACTGGTGTAGTTATTTCCAATGCCATTTCTGATTGTCTTGCTTCATGGAGAATTGAGGCCAAGATAGCTAGCATCACATTTGACAATGCCTCAAGTAATGACAGTGCTGCTAGACTGTTGCTTGCCAAGTTTACAAAATGTAGTTCACTTTGGTTTGGTGGAAAGTTCCTTCACATCTGATGTTGTTCTCATATTCTGAATTTAATTGTCCAAGATGGTATGGATGTGATTAAGCATATAATTAACAAAGTTAGGAACACTATCAAATTCATCAAGAAATCAAATAATCGAGCATACAAGTTCAGTGCTGATATTGATTCAACCTTAACAGAGACATGGGATTGGCTATTGATTCCTGCACTAGGTGGGGCTCAGCCTTCAAAATGCTGCAATCTGCATTTTATTACAGGGCTGCCTTGGATGTTTATGCTGCAGGAAATGCTAACTATAGGTGGCTGCCAACAGCAGAGGAATGGAATCTGTATTCAAAAGTCAATGATGTCCTTTGTGTCATTCATGCAGCCACTGAGGAGTTCTTAGGTTCAACCTATGCAACCTCTAATATTTTTTATTCTCACATTGTCGATATCAAGAAAATACTAGGTCAGTTATTGAAGTCCAAAGATCCAACTCTTAAAGAAATGGCAAATGCAATGCTTGATAAATTTGACAAGTACTGGGGCCAAGAATGCAATACCTTGTTTGTAGTTTTTTTGGTTCTAGACCCAAGGTTTAAGATGGGTATGAATAACTACACATTTCCTGCTTTGTATGAAGAAACTGAACTTCCTGAGAAACTTGCAAGTGTGGAGTCCACATTGGAAGCTTTGCATGCATCATATGAAAGTGAATTCAAGAGCACATCAAAGGAAAATGATGCCACCTCTCAATCTACTAATACATCTCTGGGCACTGCTAGTAGTCAGTTCTCTGCCGCTAGCCAATTTCATGTTTATATGAAATCCAAGAATGCTGCTACTCCTCCCAAGTTAGATTTAAGAAGGTACTTAGATGATCCTGTTGAGGATATTCCTGTAAAAAGTTTCAATATACTTCAGTGGTGGAGGATGAATGAATTAAAATATCCAATTGTGGCAAAGTTGGCCAAAGATGTTCTTACTATTCTGATCACTTTAGTCTCATCTGATTCAGCTTTTAGCACTGGGGGTCGAGTGATTAATGATTATCGTAGCTCTTTACTCCCATCAACAGTACAAGCTTTGGTGTGTACATCTAGTTGGATTAGAGGAGGCCACCACAAAAGCACAGATTTGGTGGGTTCTTATATTTTAATGTTTCTAACCAATTAATAGAGGTATACAATCTAATAATCTATGTTTACTTGTCTGTTGTATAGGAGGATGATGCTAATTCCATTGTCCTTGTCTCAACTCAAACTCCATCTGCAATTTCGGTTGTGGGCAACAATTAGCCTCATTTGTCATGTATGCATTTGAGGTTATATCAATTAGCTACTGTTGTCATATCAATTCCTCGACATTGATTATTTATTACCTGTAATATATGTACATGGTTTCAGATTTAACTTTATGAAACATTAATGCAAGCATGCAGCATAGCATCAACAATTAGTTTGAAGTGCTTGGAGGTTCCAGATTGGCGTACTGCCATTACCAACAGTGGAGGAAATATTTTCTGACTGTTGGAATTGGAAGTATTGTTGTTTTAGTAGTTCAAGTAATATTTCGATATTAGAGCTTTTGATGGTACATTTTTTTGGGAACTTCCAGTGGACTACTTTTGTTCTTAGCAGTCTATGACCGCGTGTTTTTTATGTTAATTTATGTCCTATGCACTTCTATCAAGTCATTGACAAAAGGTACTGTAGTGTTACTTATGTACTCCTGTTATGAATTTGTAATCCTATTATGACTTATGCACTCCTACAATGAATTTGTAATCCTGCTATGATATGCTTGTCAAGAAGTTATTATTGGGAGATAAGTTCAGATTGCTGTAAGAAACAGTGTTAACGAGCTTCTACGAACCGAGCTCGAGTCGAGCCAAGCCAAGCCTTGATCGAGCTCGAACCTAGCCTACCTTTGAGCTCGAAGGTCATGCTGGGCTCAGTTCAAGCTCGACTCGAGTCTATACCAAGCTCGAGCAAACAGCCCTACTAGAGAGTATTGTAACAATTCGAATTTAACGAAATAATGTTTTATCTAAACAAATAAGGGATAGAAGGTTACATACTGACTCCTGCAAAACTGAAGGATCCAATTTTAATTTGCTTTGTTTATGGTTTTTCTTGATCTCGGTCTTGATCTGCAGAGTGAATTCAGAACACCTTTTCTGCTATAGTATCTATAAATGTGTACAGTTTCCTCTTATATCACATCTAGATATGGCATATTTGACTTCATCTTGTCTATATTTGTATCATTGCAAAATATGGACACAATGGAAGCGTTATGCTTTCTGAGTAGTATGTTAAGACTCTGTTGCAGCTATGTTTGTGCCTGACAGAATGTGACCATAAACCAAATAGATACCATGATTTTTTTCAGTCATATTGTACTCCTGTTGCAATTGTTCAAATGATGCCTAGTGGCCAACCAGATTGCCGTAGTGCCGTGTGCCCATCCATATTTTTCTCAAATTTTGTTTACAGCCGTTCTGTGCAAAAATGTCTACTACTCCATCCCAAGCTGGGGATAATAAGAAGATTCGCATTTCGGATGTTATCAAGTTAGAATGCAGATCTGAACATTAAAAGGAGGAAAGGGTGAGGGGGAAAAAAAGGAAAAGAAAAGGCAGCAGGATTGAGGATAATGTGTTCAGAGTGCGTGTGAATGAATGAATCCTTCTTAAGGACACGGCTCATCCGATATAGTAGTGTCAAATTATTACTTCATGTGCTGCTTGATTGCGTTTCTTTATTCAGTTTTTTCAGCACATCTTGATCTTCACTGGGAAAAGAAAAGATCTTGATCTTGTCCCAGTGATCTGCAATCAGAGGATGTTGGAATTCTCCAAATAGTATGGTCTTGTATCGGTTCTCGTAATGATTGCAGCTAATTGATTTCTTTGTTTTTCTTGATTATCACATGCCAAACAAGAGTTCAGGAATTATATAAATGAAAGGTTAGTTGCTTAGAGTGCGGATTAGCAGATGTGTTGAGGCTTCTGAGCACAATAGATTTTCCAATTATGATTTGGTAAATTCATTTTATGTACGGCACTAAAATTTCACTGTCTGTTTGGTGACACGTAAGGAGTTGCCCCTGTTTTAGTTGCATAATGTCTAGTACTAAATGACAATTATCAACGTAATTGTATGAGTAGAACATATTAGATGAACATGGTTGCCGAAACTGCTTGTTTTATTGAAAGAGAGGTTGATGGCTTATGCATTTTTTAGCTTACCTAATGACCAAACCCTCAAACTATTTCTCAGTCATATCAGTTAAAATGTAGTGATCAAAAAATTATACAAAAACATTATGGTGCCTAATTAACTATCTTGATAACATAATTACCTGAATAAAGATTTACCTGTAATTAGGGCAACGCATGCATCAGTACCTCACAGAGCGAAAATAAATCACAAGTCACAATCATGTAGTCAGCCGTCCAACGATCATGCTCAATTAAGCACATAAAACTTGCAATGATTTGAAACCTATCTTATTTGGTTGATGAAAAGTTCGCAAAGATATATATAATAAGCTATAGCCATTCCTTTTTATTTCTCCATCTTTATAGAATGCACCTACCACGCATCCTATCAACCAAATTGCATCTCTATAGATTCTTCTACCAGTAACTCTATTTGTGAAAAGAACAAGAGAATTAGGTACTCTGGAAACCACTCCAAGAATAAACTATCCAAAAGATTGTTACTATTTTGATTGTGTGCATCCCATGTGCACCACAAAGTATGGGGTAATTGTGTTTCCTTGGACCATTCTTTTCCTGATTCTTCCTAGGCTTCCATTTGCTTCTAGTTAAAGCAAAACTGGTCCTAAGATGGCCAAAAAACACATAGATTGTAGGCACCACTGATTGGATTAATGAGGTGTGTTGCAGGTCACCGTTCACTAATTTATGAGCTCAAATTAGGGGACATTATTGCAGGTGACTAGTGAGTGCCGTGTGTGTTTTCTGCATTCCTCCTAAACGACATAAATCTTAATGCATTTGCAGCTTTTAAATGATTGATAATTGGTTTGTGGGGCTGTTTTTAATAAAAAAAAACAAATGCACAGTTTTTCTTTTCTGTAGGCCACAAAGGCATTTCCCAATAAGTACATTTCTCATTTGAAACTTTCCTTCTGATGGGTAGATATGAAATTGTGAACTGAGGTTAAATAGAAAGCGGTTCACATTTTTTAAATGTCTTCACTAAAATATATCATGCATATCACAGAAAGAAGCTAATTTTTTTTAGAAAATGGATTAAAACCCGGCCTCTACACCCAAAGCGACTGTACCCAGCCATAGAGAGAAGTTAATAATATATGTTTTGTATATATTGCAGTTATTCACTTAGTAATGATTAGGATGTTATGTTACATACTCCCTCTGTCCTAGAAAAAAATCAAACCATCGCATATTGAGGTAGCTTTAGGAGTGAAAAAAGACTACATTTCTCCTTATCAATTGGAGTAGAGTATTGATGGGTGGGTTAGTGAGACGTGTTGAAGGGATAAAATTTCCTCGATTTATAAACCGATGGGATAAAGTTTGAACTCTAGGAATTGAAGGGAAAAAATCTCATAGCATCTTGACCAGCTAAAGGTAGGAATGTCATGTCTCCTTAATCATAGCTGTAAGTTGCTGGTTGTTCAACATGGAATAAACTTTGCAGGATGCACATGGCAGGATCTGAGATTTGTGTTTCTTTATTCGGTGATGATTTGACCACCTCCAGAATTTACTTTTTTGATTGGGAGGTTTCTTTCAGATTGAAGAAGATATGGACATGCTGAAACAAAGCTGCTCTGAATAATTATTAAGTAATGTTGAGCCCTGGCTAATAGAAAAATCAGTGATTAATTAAGGTGTTCTTTCAGGTAGGCAGTAGCTATGTTGTTGTTTGCGGAGTTCACATACAAATGAGATGAATCAACCAAGCCCAATATAATTGGCGTAGCTAGGGGGTAGTCCAGGTGGGCCTGTGACTACCCCCAAATTTGGCCCACCATGGCACCCCCCGATCCAAACAGGAATTTTTTATTTTTATATTTTTTAAAAAAATATTTACAAAAGTATATTTTTATTTCAAAAATTTACAAAAATATACCCCTAACGCCCTCTGGGAGGGCGATTTTTATGTGATTTGATGACGTGGCTGACGGGCGGCCAACGGCCGTCAGCACTTTTACAGGCGACCCCCTGGGCACCCAAAAACCTGGCCGCCCGTCAGCACTTTTACAGGCGACCCCCTGGGCACCCAAAAACCGTCCTCTAGTAGGGCAGCAAGGGGGCTGCCTACAAAGGCCAGCCGTGTCACAGCCCCAAATCTAATTTCAGGTAATTAGTGCCATGACCTACTGTTATTGGAATGCACAAATTAATTTTCTTGCTTTGTCACCTCGTGCGAAAGTGAAGTTTGCAAATTTTCAAAACTCTCAATAGTAAAACCCTAATCGGCAAAATTAGAGCAACACCAAAAAGTGCAGCAAGTTGCATAGAAACATATGGGGGAAATAATCTATTCAAATACTAGATCATTTATCATGAATTAATAAATTTTTTCCAGAATTTACTTCATTGGTTTAGACCCCTCAAAAATTCCAAACAAGTTTCAGCCTGGATCCTTCTCTTTGGCATATGCCCTTGTATGGTCTAAGGAATTTCCAAAGATGTTTGGCTGCACATTTAACCATGGAAAAATTCCTGTAAGAACTATCTCACCTAATTTACCCACTGTGAATTTTACATAATTTTATCACTTCAATAAATACTTCAACCAAGTCCCTCAACTCAGCAAAGCTAGGAAGCTAGCTGAAATAAATTGGGTTAATTCTGAAATTCACCAGATGAAAATGAGGACTAATTAGACAGAGCCCTCTTGCCAAAGTGTGTGCCAACATGAACCCTATCACCAGTAATTTTGGCTCAATTTACTTCCCAAAGAAGTCACATGAAATAATAGGAGCAAAGCCCTAGGAACATACATCACACAGCAGAAAAACTGAATCAGTGTGCCTACTTTCCTTTTTCACCAGAGATGAACCAGACCTCCTCTGACCACGAAATTTGGTCAGCAGGCTAAACACATCTTCCTCTACCTCCAGTAATTTTTCCATAATTTATGCTCCTCATTTACCTAGTGACATGGTGATGCAAAGACTGCAAGTTTGGACAGCTCACAAGATAGTCTCTAGAGACTTCTCCTCTCATCTCTCACTTCCAGATGGACCCCACAAGACCTGGCCCACCTGTCAGCATTACTATAGCATGGGACTGTGTGATGCACCAGGAAACTCACCCATACTCCTCCACTCCTCCTAGGTCTTCACTACAAGGGCCCACAAGACATAGACTAAAGTTAGCCAAAGATATGTGGAAAGAGATTGTCTTACATGTGGGACCCACCAAGGACTACTGTGCAATGGGAGCACCTCAGCACTGCATGTTAGACGTGTCAGCTCCTCCTTCTTCCTCTCTCGGTTTACAGAGCTCCCTGGACAGCTTAGCTTGGAGACCTCGACCATTTCGCCTCTAATCTCGCCAGTAGAACCTCTCACCCTTCCTCTTCACGCTCCCACCGGAGAAATCCACAGAATCCCCAAAGATCACCGCCGTCAAGCTTATTCTTCCCTCTGCCGAAGGTGTTCGGTTGAGCTCGAGGTTGCTCTGGTGAGCTCCATCCTTTCCCAACCACCGGAACATGATCCACCACTCCTAAGCATTCCATTTTTGCACTTGGTTGCCCTAGGATCGCCGGTCGAAGCCGCCGTGCTTCGCTCTCCAATCTGCAGCGCCGCCACCGGCGTCGCCTCATCGTTCTGGTCGGCACAGTAGGTCATCGACCGAGCCAGCTCGCCAGAATCATCGCCGGACCTCCAGGAGACTGCCAGCCGAAGGAATCAGGTTATAGCGCAGTGAGGCTCGAGATCGGCCTCTGTCTTCCTCGGCGCCGATCTGTGTCACCGCCGTCGAGTTCTCTCTCTCTCTGGTAGGTCTCAGTCCGATTCCTCGCATAGGAGCCGTCTTTAGGAAGCCACTGACCTCGGGAACCTTTCGCCTTGACTGCAGATCCACCGGAGTAAGCCAGCGCCGTGCGCCACTGGATTCCTGCCGCCACCGGACATCCCTCCGTGATCGGACGGTCCGTTCTGTTGTCCCGTGCGCCTGCTCTGTTCTGTCTCTATGCCGTGCTGACCCCACCTATAAGAGAGAAAGAGAGAAACAGAAAAAGAAGAAAAATGTTTAACTGAAATATTTTTCCAACAGAAAAATAACTCAACTTTGTAAATCCATATCTTTGTCACTTGAACTCATTTTTGAATGAAACCAATTTGGTTAATTCTGTAAATTTGTGAACTTTAATATTGTAAAATAAAATATGACAGCTTCTGTACAGAAAATACCTCTAGAAATTAAAGAAGCAATAATAACTTATTTGGTGCCTAGGAGATTGAGATATTTCTATAAAATTCACTGTAACTCCTTTTGAGGAAAACCAAATTTCTGTGGATTCATAAAATTGTGCTCTTCAATGTTGTAAAATAAAATGTGAGAACTTCTGTGTAGTACTTTTCTCTAAAAATGGAAATATTCTTTATATGCCTTTTATTAACCGATAAGTTTATAAATTTCTAGAAATTTCATCCCAATTGCTAAAAATGTGAAACCACTTTTGTTCAACTCAGAAAATTGTAACCTTACTGTGGAAAATTTGTATTTGATAAAAATACCTCCCAAATTAGGCCTAAGTAATTTAGTAACCTTTCTTTTTGTTAAACTTGTAAAAATCTATATCTAAATCATTTTAAATCCAATTTCAGTAAACTTAACTTTGTTAGAACCAGTAGGTTATACACTTTCATTTAAAAAAAATGATCACACAAATAGAACCTTAATGAAAAATGCAAGTTACCCCTAATACACTAGGGTGATACGCCAATAATCCCAAATCTGCCATTTTCAGCCCTTCTACCTTGTCATTTTTGTATCTCCCAAACCACAGATGCAAATGACTTGGTTCTTTTTCCTAAAATCTTATTAGGACATGCCCTACCTTCTGTATTTATCTTAGAATTTATCGATCATCTTTGCATAGGCATATTTAATTGATTCTTATTTGCATATTCGCTTTTATCGATAAATTCAGACAATACGGAGTACGTGGAGGAAGGACCTGAGATTGAGTGTGACCTCTCGCAGCAGCAAGGCAAGCATCAATACTAACTTCTAAGCATATTGAACCTATATTTTCTGTAAATTAATTTGTTTGCGAAGAAAATATTTATATGCATGTTTCGGTCTATTTAAAATGGGGAAAATGGGTAGTGTTAATATTACCCAATTGTATGCATTTCCATTCCTTGATTATTGATGCCATGGTTATACCTTGTCACCCCTGGTTAAGGACTTTGAAATACTTTTATTTTACCGAATGCTTAGCCATGCTTATTTCTAAACTTAGCAAAATCCGATAGATGGAGCTATCGGTTCAAAACTAGTTGAATGCGAATAGATGGGTTAAAAATCTAACAAGAATAACTTCTGATTAATAAGTCAGAATATGTTTGACTTGGACGGATGATAGGGCGATAAAGGGATGGTGTTTCCCCGATGCACGTAGCTCCGTCTGGGTCGTTAAGGACCGAGCAGGTTGACGTCTATTCAAGCACCCTACGTACTTCCACACGCCGGGAGTAGGACGGCTTAACTCAGTAGCACGGGAGGCTGTGACCATCTACGTCCGTCCGTCAGTCGTGAGGATGGATTTCCGTTGGAGGACCTCGAGCCCGCCTAGCTGTGGCCGGAGGTGCCTCCCACGACGGTGAGCCCGCCTTGGTCACCCTGTGTGTGGGGCTAAGTCGTCGGGGGCCCAGACGTGGTTTAGGTGGTTGGGGCTAAGCGTGCGAAAAGTTTTGTTGTGACCTCTAGTCCGCACTCAATGTGTAGAGTGTGGGTACTTGGCCGGTACAAATCAAACTAGAGTGTAGCCGTTTGGCTTCTATCACATCGTGTGGGTAAAGATGTACACCTCTAATCAGAGTAAGAACTATTCGAATAGCCGTGTCCATGGTTACGGACGACGCTTGATGTGTTCCTCAATTGTGTTAGCATCCAACTTGGGTTTATGTAGTTACCATGACTTAGGATAGTCATGGATAGATGGGTTTATCTAAGGGATTTTTGATGATTAATGATGAAAGGTTTTATTATTAAAAATAACTTGGTTTAGTCATTAAAAGAGAGTATGCTTGTGTAGCATAATTGTTTGGGTAATGGTGGCCCATGGATGATGATTAGAGCATGGGATTATGCTCATTTATATGTTATTTTCAGAACTATAAGCTTGCTGTCCTAAAATTTCAGATTGAGTTATTTCTCAAAATGCCTATAGTTTTAAGGTATATTTGTTCAACAAACTTGGCTTTATGCAAACTCAGATCCACTTAGCCATACTCCTTGATATAAAGACTAGCATTACTCCTTTATTCTATTAATATTGTATAAGCCTTCTGAGTACTTGAGTACTCATGCTGCATCTTTCAGGTGAGGACATCGACGATGCTGATATGATCTACTACTATCCCGCCGAGGGTGGCGAGGATATTTAGTAGTTTGAGTTAAGCTCTGCTCCAGTTGGTTGCCCTGGTTGGGTATGGCACCACTGGTCTTATCGTTTGTGTTGATTTTCTGCTGCTATATTTTGTATACTTTGTGATGAATTAGGGTGTGAGAACCCTCTATGTAATATTTATAACTCTGCTGTTCGTTTATCCATGTTTAGAGTACTTGTAATGTTTATCAATTGCTTGCGATGAAAGTGTGAGGCTAGTCGCTTTCCTGGGGACTAGCTGAACATGAGTATGAGTTGTGTATAATTGAGATGGTTGGGGGATAGCTATTGTGGTTCGAGTCCTCTGGGGTACGTATCGTGTTTGGTCGCCACCATCGAGTGGTTTGATGGGCGTATGACGGGGAGGACTGGCAAGCTATCCTTATGATTATCTCTTTTGTACACTTCTCGGCATTTTTGGATTTGTATTGTGAGTGGGTAAAGATTATGGCAAGTCTGCGATGAGGATGGATGGTTACCGCATTTATTCGGGTTTTATTCAAGACCCCATCCATCTAGATAGTTCGCGTTGCCGTAGTAGTTACTCTTCATAATACACTTCCGGGGTGCCCACAGGCCATAGGGCCGGCCATTTTACAGCGGCCCCCTAGGTCATTTCCGGTCCGACCTCAAGCAAAGGACCGGTCGGACCGGCACCCTATCTCATTTGTGCTATCGGTACCTGTCGGCGAAATGCGACTGGGGGTCCCACAGCCTGCGGGGACGCGTGGATCTCCGGCCAGATCGGCTCCTCCGGGGGACATATCCTGCACAACTGGCGGCCGGCAGGGAGGCCGTGTCTCCCGCCGGTCGTCCGTGCCCGGACGCGTCCCCCGCCCGACGCGCCGCCTGTCACCCGGGAGCGCCCCCCCGGCCCGGGCGCGCGTCGCCCGGGAGCGGGAGCGCCGCCTCCGGCCCCGGGCGAGTGCCGCCGGGAGTGGGCCGTCCGGAGCGCCTCCTCCGGCCCCGGGCGAGTGTCGCCCGTGCCGGAGGCGCGCCTCCGGTCGTGTGCGGCAACCAGGCGACCAGACCAGCCGCCCGCAGCACCCGACAGGGGCTCCTCCACCCGACGGGGCTCCTCCAGGCGTGTGGGGTAACCAGGCGACCAGACCAGCCGCCCGCAGCATCCGACAGGGGCTCCTCCAGGCGCGGCGCAACAGGCGGCTGCTGGCATGCAGGTGCTCCAGCCGCCCACAACAGCAACAGTTCCGGCATGGGCGTCGTAGGCAGACATGTACACAGGAGAGCTCGCCGGAAAAGCTCTCTCTCTATATTCTGGCACTGTGGACTCCCCTAATCTATAAAGGAGGATCCAAGCCACCGAACGGAAGGCAGCTCAAGCTGGAGCAATAGACAACAAGGCAACCTTGACTGTTCTTCTTCCCCAAGTCTCCCGGTTACGCTTTCGAGCTCCCCGGGTACACCTTGTAACACAACCATACACATTCTCCCACATAGCATACACACAGGACGTAGGGTATTACGCTCCGGCGGCCCGAACCTGTACAAATCCTCTCGCCTCCTCTGTGTGCCATTGTTTCTCGTCTTCTCCAACGCCTCGTACACCTGAGAAACAGCTCCCCTGGCGAACCTCAAAAGGGGGGTCTCCCGACTTCCCGCCGTCGAGGCTTCGTCCTCCGACAGCTGGCGCCGCCAGGTAGGGGAGTTTCTTCCTCAGGTGGGACGCCGACGTTCCCGACACCGACGCCCTTCATGGCTGGAGGCCATCGTCCGCGGGATTCCGACGAGGAGTCCGGCGACTACACCCTTCTGGGCAACATTAGCCCAGAGGCAAGCCCGCCACCTTCTCCCTCTTCGCCTTCCTGGGGGCGCGCGGCGCGTACCCGGCGGGCAAAGCGCGCCCCGCGGCGGCCTGGTAGTGCGGCCTCGGCCCCTTCCCTCGCGGAGGGGGCCGGCAAGTGCCCCGCCGGGTCCGCCGCCGCCTCATCCATACGGCGCGAACAAAGGCGCCGTCCCACGGCACGGCGCAGCCTCCACTTCCATTCGGCGACACCGCAGGAAGCCCTCTTGGCGGCGGAAGCCCTCCTGCGCCACCCCCCCGGCATTTGCCGGGATGGAGGCCGGGCGGCGCGATGGATTAACGAGATTGCCGACTTGGTAGGCACCCCCACCGCCGGGTCACCGCCGGCGGCCATACAAGCGCTGGGACCTCCGACCGCGCGACCTCTAGCGCGAGCCGGCCGACCGCCCCGACCAGAACAATTCCCGGGGCACGGGCGACCTCCGTAACCGGCTCGACCGGACCCGGGCCCACGAAGACGCCCGCGGTCACACTGGAGCGCCAGCGTGAGCGGCGCGCAAGGACGCCGCCAGGCATTCCGAGCCCCGGCCTCCAGCTCCGAACCACTAGTGGGAAACCGCTACTCGTCGCCAGAGCCCACCCAGTACGGCTGCTCGGGTTGCCTGGCGCTCTCCCAGGCCTGCGGCAGGTTCGCTGGCCGGCTATGTTCCGGCCCAACTTGCCGGAGAAGTACGATGGCCCGTGGATCCCACGGAGTTCTTGCAGATATACGCCACCGCCATCCGTGCCGGCGGGCGGACGAGACGGTGATGGCAAACTATTTCCCCGTCGCCCTCAAGGCCCAGGCTCGCTCCGGATGATGAGCCTCCCCGAGGATCCATCCGCTGTGGGAGAACCTTTGCCACCAGTTTGTGGCAAAATTTTCCAGGCACCTTCCCGCGCCCTGGGACAGAAGCGGACCTCCACGCCCTACGTCAGAGTAGGGTGAGGCGCTGAGGCACTTCCTACAGCGTTTCAGCCAGGTACGCAACACAATCCCTCACATCGCCCCCACGCGGTTATCCACGCGTTTCGTTCGGGCGTGCGCGACCAGCGCATGCTCGAAAAGATGGGCACCCGCGACGTCCAAACCACGGCGGAACTGTTCAGTCTTGCCGACCACTGCGCCCGCAAGGAGGAAGCCCGGGCGTGGAACAAGCCGCGTCCTGAGATCCTCGCCGAGGGCCCGGCGGAAGAGGCCGAGGCCTCACGTTCCGCGGCACGGCGGGACAGGCGGAAGCGCCAGAAGGGCAAGGAGGTCGCCGAGAACTTCGCCTTGGCGGCGTCCGGCGGCCCCCGGGGCCGCGCCGCCCACCAAGACGACTACGGCGGCAAGCGGCAGAAGGCTGAGCGTGCGCCACCGACTGCGGGCCGGAAGTGGTGCTCCGTCCACGAGACGGACCGCCACGACCTCACCGAGTGCCGCGCCGTCCAGAACCTGGCCGAGCGCACTAAGAAGTTCCAATTGGAGCGGCAGCAGGACAAGCCCGCTCCCAATCCAGAGCAGCCTCTCGAGTTCCAAGAACCCGAGAATGTCATCGCCACCCTCGACGGCGGGGCACACGCTCACTCCTCGCGCCGTGGCTTCAAGGCCATGAAGCGCGAGCTGTTAGCCGCAACCCCGGGGCCGGCGGCGTCCCGGAGGCTGAAGTGGTCGGACAGTACGATCACCTTCGGCCCCGCGGACCATCCAGCCCGAGTACCTGGGGAGGGACAGCTCGCCCTCGCGGTCTCCCCCACCATATGCAACGTGAAGGTGGGCCGCGTCCTCGTCGACGGGGCGCCGCCCTCAACATCCTTTCCCTGAGGTCTTTGAGAAGATCAAGGCCCCAGGGATGAATCTCTCGCCCTCGTCGCCCATCGTCGGGATTACGAAGGGCCTCGCTTGGCCCCTCGGGCAGGTCTCTTTGCCCGTCACCTTCGGTGACCGTGGCAACTTCCGCACCGAGCACGTCATTTTCGACGTTGCCGAGTGCAATCTCCCGTACAACGCGGTCCTTGGACGCCCCGCGTTAGTGAAGTTTATGGCTGTTACGCACTACGCGTACCTAACCATGAAGCTCCCAGGCCCCTCGGGCCCGATCACAGTCCTTGGGGACGTAAAAGCCGCCCTCTCATGCGCCGAGCAGCGCGCGGCCGACATCGCCCCCGCAGCTCCTGACGTGGCGGGGGGCGGGCCTTCGCTACGCCGCGCCCCCAAGCCGCGCATCGTCGCCACCGATGCAGAGCTAGTCAAGGAGGTAGTCCTTGGTGACGACCCGTCCCGGACCGTCAAGGTTGGCGGTTCGCTGGATGACAAATAGGAAAGCGCGCTCATCGCCTTCCTCCGGGCAAACACCGACGTCTTCGCCTGGCAACCGTCGGACATGCCCGGGGTCCCCAGGGGGGTGATTGAGCACCGCTTGGCCATCCGCGAGGGCTCGCGCCCGGTGCGGCAGAAGGTACGACGACAGGCCCAGGAGCGCCAGGCCTTCGTCCGTGAGGAGATCGACAAACTTCTGCTGGCCGGCTTCATCCGCGAGGTCGTGCACCCGGAGTGGCTGGCTAACCCAGTCGTCGTCCCCAAGTCCAACGGGAAGCTGCGAATGTGCATAGACTACACCGACCTCAACAAGGCTTGCCCCAAAGATCCATTCCCTCTGCCTCGCATAGACCAGATAGTCGACTCCACCGCGGGGTGCGACCTCTTGTGCTTCCTTGACGCTTATGCAGGATACCATCAGATCCGCATGGCAGAGGAGGATGAGGAAAAAACTTCTTTTATTACCCCCCAGGGGGCCTTTTGTTATATGTGCATGCCTTTCGGGTTAAAAAATGCTTGTTCCACCTTCCAGCGGGCTGTCCGTGTAACATTTGAATCGCAGCTAGGTCGCAACATGGAGGCCTACGTCGACGATTTGGTGCTGAAGTCGCGCGACCGCGCCACTCTACTCCATGATCTGCCGAGACGTTTAGTAACCTTCGATGCACAAGGATGAAGCTGAACCCGGACAAGTGCGTCTTCGGGGTCCCGGCCGGCAAGCTCCTCGGGTTCCTCGTGTCCAGCCGCCGGCATTGAGGCGAACCCGGAGAAGATAGCAGCAATCGATCGCATGCGCCCCCCGACGAGGCTACGGGAGGCCCAGAAGCTGACCGGTGCGTGCCGCACTCGGTCTTTCATCTCCAGGCTTCGGGGAGCGTGCCCTCCCCCTTTTCAAAGCTTCTTAAGAAATCCGGGCAGTTCACCTGGACGGAAGAGGCGGATCAAGCCCTTGATGAGCTCAAGAGGTACCTGACTACGCCCCCTGTCCTCGTAGCACCGGCACCAGACGAGCCTTTGTTGCTCTACATCGCGGCAACCCCGCAGGTGGTAAGCGCGGCGCTCGTCGTCGAGCGCCCCTTGCCAAACAGGCGCGACCCGGGATTTACCTCCCGGGCCCGCTACCGTGGAGCCCGAACCTGGGCAGCCTCGCCAAGGCGAGCGAGCCCGGGGACGCGGCGCCCGGGACCGTCCCAACATTGCAACCCGGCCCCAACGTCCCAGCTCCATACCTATTCCCATAGGCGAGAGCTCGCTCCCTCCCGGGGGAGCTGAGCCCGGACCCCCGGCCCTTGTCGGGCCGGCTTCGGGAAACACACAACAGAAGCCGGTGTACTTCGTCAGCGAGGTACTCCGTGACGCCAAATCGCGCTATCCCCAGGCGCAAAAGATGCTCTACGCTGTTCTCATCGCGTCCAGGAAACTTCGCCACTACTTCCAGGCGCACAAGGTATTCGTAGTCACATCCTTCCCCCTCGGGCAGATATTGCATAACCGGGAGGGAACGGGCCGCGTCGCTAAGTGGGCGGTCGAGCTCGCCGAGTTCGACCTCCACTTCCAAGCGCGCCACGCCATCAAAAGCCAAGTCCTGGCGGATTTTCTGGCGGAGTGGACGCCGGGGCCGGAGCCGGATCCTGTGCTGGACGCCGGATTCCCGGCCCCCGAGCAGCCGCCCGACCTGCGCCTCCACTGGATAATGAACTTCGACGGCTCCTGCGCCCGGCAGGCTTATCGCCCCTGCGCCGGGGCCGGGGCCGTCCTCGTATCGCCCGCCGGGGATGAGTTCCGCTTCGTCGTCCACCTCAACTTCGGAGCCACCAACAACATGGCCGAGTACGAGGGCCTTCTCGCCGGCCTCCGGGCCGCGATCGCCCTCGGGGTGCGACGGTTGTGCGCGCAAGGCGACTCCGAGCTCGTCATCAACCAGGTGTCTGGGGAGTACCAGACCCTGGACCCCCAATTGGCCGCATACGTGGACGAAGTGCGAAGGCTTGAGCGCCGTTTCGACGACCTCACGCTTCGCCACGTCCCTCGCAGTCGCAACCTAGCCGCCGACGAGCTCTCAAGACTGGCTTCCTCGCGGGCGCCTGTCCCCTCGGGGATTTTCCAGGAAGCCCTCGAGACCTCCTCGGCGCGCTTATCCGGGACCTCAGGCCCAACCCCTGAGCCCGGGCCTGAGCCTGACACGCGCTCCCGGCCCCAGGATTTGGTCCTCGCGGCCGGACCCAGCGCGCCTTCCTGGATGGACGAAATCCGGGCATATCTACTCCGAGCACATCTCCCCGAAGACGATGTGGAAGCAGAAAGGATCGCTCGCTTATCTAAGCGCTATGTCCTGGTAGAAGGGGACCTCTACCGGCGTGGCGCCAACAGCGTCCTTCTCAAGTGCGTTCCGCGCGGCTCCGGAGTCGAGATCCTCGCCGACATCCACGAAGGGGAGTGTGGCAGTCACGCCGCATTTCGATCGCTGGTCGGTAAGGCTTTCCGGCAGGGATTTTATTGGCCCACGGCCTTGCAGGACGCATTCGACCTCGTCCAGCGCTGCCGCGCGTGCCAGTTTCATGCCAAACAGAGC
The DNA here is from genome assembly GCA_003991445.1 of Oryza meyeriana var. granulata. NCBI lineage: Eukaryota > Viridiplantae > Streptophyta > Magnoliopsida > Poales > Poaceae > Oryza > Oryza meyeriana. The sequence continues at coordinate 10,557 of RYFJ01001131.1, read as the reverse complement.
CACCAGCCGGCGCAAGCACTCCAGATGATCCCCCTGTCCTGGCCCTTCGCGGTCTGGGGACTCGATATCCTCGGCCCCTTTCCCCGAGCAGTCGGGGGTCACCGGCATCTGTATGTCGCCATCGACAAGTTCACGAAGTGGCCGGAGGCGTTCCCCGTAATCGACATCGACAAACATTCAGCGCTCAAGTTCATCCGGGGAATCACCAGCCGCTTCGGGATCCCCAACCGCATTATCACCGACAACGGCACGCAGTTCACGAGCGAGCTCTTCGGCGAATACTGCTCCGACATCGGCATCAAGCTCTGCTTCGCCTCCCCTGCCCACCCTGCCAGCAATGGGCAGGCCGAGAGGGCAAACGCTGAGATCCTACGGGGCCTCAAGACAAGGTCCTACAACGACCTCAAGAAACACGGCGTCAAGTGGGTCGACGAGCTCCCAGCGATCTTGTGGGCCAATCGTACCACACCGAGTCGGGCGACCGGGGAGACCCCGTTCTTCCTGGTATACGGGGCCGAGGCCGTTCTGCCGTCAGAACTCACCTTCGGCTCCCCCCGGATACAGCGCTACAGCGACAACCCCGACCACGACAACATGCAGCTCGACAACCTCGACTTCCTCGAGGAGCGAAGACGACGCGCCTCGCTCCGAGTCGCCCGTTACCAGCAAAGCCTTAGACGCTATCACCAGCGCAAGGTTCGGGCTCGATCACTCCAGGTCGGGGACCTAGTCCTCCGCCGTGCCCTTACACGTGCCGGAAAGAATAAGCTCTCCCCCATGTGGGAAGGCCCCTTCCTGGTGATCGGTGTCTCCCGGCCGGGCTCGGTAAGACTGGGCCAGGAGGATGGGACCCCGCTTCCCAATCCCTGGAATATCGAACATCTTCGCAAGTTTTATCCATAAGCATATCCTGTAAGTTACGGGAGGCTTGGGCCAGCGCCGGTTTTCTTCCGATATCGGCGCTGGCCGGGGGCCCCATACGTATTCGCCTTCGTATATAGCTTTTTAATATCTTTCCCTTCATATATAGCTTTTTAATATCTTTCCCGGTGTCGTCCTTTTCGTCTGTTCCCATGTGTTGCGCTCGTGGCTGTCTCGTTCCTTTGGGGGCATAATCGGGCCGCGCCCGTGCGACAGTTGGGGTTCGCGCATTATCATCAGTTCCCTACTGACGAGTAACCGCATCCCGACGTGCTAGGTTCGAGACGTTGTCGAGCTGGCAGGGACCTAAGGGCGCCCTCCGGGAGGCGCCCCGGGTCCCCGCGACTCCGGCGCCTTACCTGGCTAGCTTCGGGGTCGGTTCTTTCCGGAGGTAGGGGGTGAAATGGTTATGCGTGATCTTTTTCTCCGCACGGTCGCGGCTCTGAGGGCCCGTTCGGGAGATGATCGACGGCACGATTCGTAGCATGGAGTGGGCAGGGAAGCGAGCCAGATACTCTCACAATTCATCGTGTGCAGATTACACCGATCCCCGACAGGTTTTAGGCAGGCTTTCCGAACCTCGACGCGGGCCACGGAGCCCGGCCTGCCGGGCTCCTCCCCGGCAACCGGCGAGGCACCGAATGCTCCGTCGCCCGGCGACCCCGTCTCCGGTCAAGCTTGTTCCCGCGGCCTTGCGGCGCTCCCAGGGCCACAGGCGCCCGGGGGCACGGAGGGCCCCCGGACCCGGAAGACAGGAGGGGTCGGAACTACGGACTGGACCGTCCCGCCGGACTCATCCCCGGGCCCCTCGCAGCCGCCGCGGACCGAGCACCCGGGGCAGGCGGCTGCTCAAGGCCCCGCGAAGGGGACCTGGGTGCAACGACGATTCACGGCGAGTCGGTCCGGTACTCGACGTTCCCGGGGGCGAGCGACGCTCCCGGCCCCGGGACCGTGTTCGCAGTACCACGACGCCCTCCGCAATGCCCAGATACGCTACCATATCCACCTTTACATATTGCTCAATTTGTATTCTTTCCCCGTTGTATGTACAGCCTAGGTTCCAGGATCGGCCGCAGAGCCCGGCCTGCCCGGCTCTTACCCGGCCCGGCGAGGCGCCGGGTACTTCGCTGCCGGAAGCCCCGCGCCCGGTCACGATCGGACCCTGAAGGGCTCCCGGCTAGTCAAAGGGCTGTCCTCGCTGCACCCGCTAGGCAAGCGACGCCCGGGGGCACGGAAGGCCCCCGGATCCGCAAGCCGGAAGGGGCCGGAGCTATGGACTTCATCACTCCGGAAGGCCCGCGTCCGGATGCTTGCGCCCCGGGGACCGGGTCCTCGGGGCGGGAGACCATCACGATCGCTGCCCCTGGGGACCGAGCTCCCGGGGCAGGCGGCTGTGCCAGGGCCCGGCGGTTGTTCACGACTGCCGGCTCCCGCTGTCGAGATAGCGCCCGGTATTCGGCGCTCCCGGACACGAGGCCCCGAACACCAGCAACCTCCAAACAACACCATAGACCAAGGTATGAAAATATAAACATAATCATATACATATAAAAATGTCTCTCTTTGTACCAGACAGGCAAAAGCCAAGCGCAAGCGCGGGCGGAAGGCCGGAGATGTCGTCGCACGGGGGGAGATCGCTCGCCTCCATCGGACCGCACCGCGGATGACGTCGGAAGGCAACCGGCGTCTTCGCCGGACTCGTCGGTCCCCGGATCCACGAAGCGCTCCCCCCGCTCGAAGAACCCTGCCGCCGTGGGTGCGGCGTCGGCCACGGCTTCGAAATCGGCCGCGCGCTTCCGGGAGGCCTCGGCCTCCCATTCCATCTCCACCGACCAGAACTCGGCGGCCTTCACCGCCGGCTCGCTTGCAAGGATCTCACGCTTCCGGACCGCGAGCCCGGCCTCTCGGGTCCAGACGCGATCCTTCCGGAAAGGTGTTTTCTTCCCCCGCGCCTCCATCTTGGATCGAGCGTAGGAGGGCTCGTCGACGGCGGATTTGGCGGCGCCCTTCAGTCCGACGCCGCGCCCTCCATCTCCGGCCGGCCTTCCGCGGATCGTCTGGATTCGGACGGTCCGATCCGTGGAAGGACGGTCCGATCGCCGGGTTGCCACGAAGGACCCGGTCGCGACTATGCGGACGGTCAATTGCTGCGTCACCGTCGCGGTCCCTGCCCGTCCGCGCTCGAGGATCCTCCCGGACCGGAGCCGACCTCCGCTGCTCCCGACGAGTTGCCGCCTGCACTTGGCCGGCGGCGACCGCCATCTGGTCCGGCGCAGAGTGGAGCATTGCGCGTCCGTGCGCTGCTCCTGTTCGCCGGGCAGCGGAAACTACCAGGGCCCATTTCCCCCTCGCGGAAGACGTCTGGGCCCTGCCTTTCCTCTCCTCTTCGGCAGCAGAAGCATCAGCCAGTTCCACAACGGCCCGCTCCGGCGCGGCCCCCAGGCTCACTACCACGCATGCAGTTACCGCAACGGTGCCCCCGATCCGCCCGGGGCCCACGCAGCTCCAGAAAGGTGACGGCCAGTACAACGGCCGCTGGGGCAACATTCTTCGCCTTCTGGGCCACCGGTAATCCCAGGTGGGCCCCAAGTCTCTTCGTCGGATGGCGGCTCCACAGCGGGCTCACCGCGGTCGAGGAACCCCGCCTCCGTTGCAGCCGCCTCGGCCACGGCTTCCCGCGCCTCCTCGCGAACCACCGCGACTTCCTCAACATTTTAGCAGCCAGGCGGGGCGCGAGAACCCGGAAAGCATCTCCTTGGCGAGCTCGGGCCCGGGGAAGGCGTCTCGGTACCTTCAAATGTTCCCGAGAGGGCACCCGGGTCCCGGACACTTGTCCACCGCATTACCTCCGGGGCCCCGGGTCTCGGGCCCATTCTTGTTCCCGGCAAACAAAGCGGCGCAGCAAGTCGCTAAGCTCTACCAGCTCAAGATGAACCCGGCAGACCCAGCGTCCCCTCGTTTCTTCAAGGACGTGGCCCCGTTTCTGCCCGGAGCGGTTCCGGCCGAGCAACAGGGCCAGGGGCCACTGTCGGCGAAATGCGACTGGGGTCCCACAGCCTGCGGGGACGCGTGGATCTCCGGCCAGATCGGCTCCTCCGGGGACAATCCTGCACAACTGGCGGCCGGCAGGGAGCCGTGTCTCCCCGGTCGTCCGTGCCCGGACGCGTCCCCCCGCCCGGACGCGCCGCCTGTCACCCGGGAGCGCCCCCTCCGGCCCCGGGCGCGCGTCGCCCGGAGCGGGAGCGCCGCCCTCCGGCCCCGGGCGAGTGCCGCCCGGGAGTGGCCGTCCGGGAGCGCCTCCTCCGGCCCCGAGCGAGTGTCGCCCGTGCCCGGAGGCGCCGCCTCCGGTCGTGTGCGGCAACCAGGCGACCAGACCAGCCGCCCGCAGCACCCGACAGGGGCTCCTCCACCCGACAGGGGCTCCTCCAGGCGTGTGGGGTAACCAGGCGACCAGACCAGCCGCCCGCAGCATCCGACAGGGGCTCCTCCAGGCGCGGCGCAACAGGCGGCTGCTGGCATGCAGGTGCTCCAGCCGCCCACAACAGCAACAGTTCCGACATGGGCGTCGTAGGCAGACATGTACACAGGAGAGCTCGCCGAAAAAGCTCTCTCTCTATATTCTGGCACTGTGGACTCCCCTAATCTATAAAGGAGGATCCAAGCCACCGAACGGAAGGCAGCTCAAGCTGGAGCAATAGACAACAAGGCAACCTTGACTGTTCTTCTTCCCCAAGTCTCCCGGTTACGCTTTCGAGCTCCCCGGGTACACCTTGTAACACAACCATACACATTCTCCCACATAGCATACACACAGGACGTAGGGTATTACGCTCCGGCGGCCCGAACCTGTACAAATCCTCTCGCCTCCTCTGTGTGCCATTGTTTCTCGTCTTCTCCAACGCCTCGTACACCTGAGAAACAGCTCCCCTGGCCGAACCTCAAAAGGGGGGTCTCCCGACTTCCCGCCGTCGAGGCTTCGTCCTCCGACAGTACCGGACGCGGCCGATCCGACCGGGTGGGGAGAGGCGGTCCAACCGGCACCCCCACTAGAACTGCTAGGCGCCTACAAAATGGCCACTTCTTTTGTTCTTTTTTTCGCTCTTTTTTGTTTTTTTCGGCACCTTTTGTGTTTTTTTTTTTGCAACTAGGAACTCAAGAACAGCAAAACCTTAGGAAAGTACAGCTCAAACCGATGTAAGATGTGGCTTGTAGAAATTTGTGAGCGTGCTTTAAAACCCGTGCTAAAACTTCGGACCTCGAAAACTCAATCTTCCCGGCCAAATTTCACAAAATTTTTTCGGACAAACCTGGCCAAAACCCTAACGCACGCTACCTACCTTAAAACAGGTCAAATCTGTTGACCTTTGTTTCACTCCTTGGGGTGTCGTCATCTCAGTTAGCCATTGAATTGAGAAAGCAGATTCATGGTCTCATCATCAAATCAGGAACTTCATCTGACCTTTATGCTGCGAGTGCTCTAATTGATGTGTACTCAAAGTGTTCCCTTGTAAATGATGCGAAGGCTGTATTCAATATGTTGCACTACAGGACAATGTCATCTGAATTCTATGATTTTGGCCATGCACAGAAATGAGCAAGGGGAAGAGGCCGTAAAGATCTTCAACCAACTCCTTATCTCGGGCATGGCACCTAACGAGTTCACGTTTGTGGCATTAGTAACTGTGGCAAGTTCACTAGCAAGCATGTTCCATGGCCAACAGTTTCATGCTCGGATCATCAAAGTAGGTGTTGACAACGATCCACATGTTTCAAATGCTCTTATTGCCATGTATGCAAAGTGTGGCTTCATTAAGGAAGGAAGGATGTTGTTTGAATCAACATGTGGGAAGGATGTCATTTGTTGCAACTCAATGATTTCGACTTATGCACAGCACGGTCATGCTGAACAAGCTCTTCAGATTTTCCAGCTGATGGGAGAAGCTGAGATAGAACCAAACTATGTGACCTTTGTTGGTGTGTTATCAGCATGTGTACATGCAGGTCCTGTGGATGAAGGATTACACCATTTTAACTCTGTGAAATCAAACTATGGTATTGAGCCAGGCATTGAGCACTATGCTTCTGCAGTCAATCTTTTAGGTCGTCCTGGGAAACTAGATGTTGCCAAGGAGTTCATTGAAAGGATGCCAATCAAACCAGCTGCAGCTGTTTGGAGAAGTTTGCTGAGTGCCTGCCACCTTTTTGGCAATGTTGAAATTGCAAGGTAAGCTGTTGAAATGGCACTCTTGGCAGATCCAACAGACGGTGGCCCTTATGTTTTACTGTCAAATATTTATGCCTCTAAAGGACTGTGGACTGATGTGCACAACTTAAGACAGCGGATGGATAGTGCTGGCACAGTGAAGGAAACAGGGTATAGTTGGATTGAAGTGACAAAGGAAGTTCACACGTTCATTGCTAGAGGGAGAGAACACCCAGAGGCAGAATTGATATATTCAGTACTGGATGAGCTGACGAGTCTAATTAAAAGTTTTGGTTATGTCCCTGATATTTCTGACCATGCTGTGGTGTATGAGACTGGTTAATCTACTTGTTCAGGCTTCTACATAGATTTCATTTGCCAAAGTGTCTTCTACCGACCGCAGCTTTGAGCAAGAACCTACATGGCAAATATTCTTAGACCCATCTAAGAGTAACAGCTTAAGTGCTCTTTACCCCTTATCAGTGTGGTTTTGCACATAAATCACACTTACCAGTAGTGTAGACTTGATTCTTTGAAAATGTCTTGCATTACCAACTGCAGATATAAACCATTAAACCTGAAGAGGTTTCCATTCGGGGGATAGCATGGACTAAACATTAGAAGGATCTGCAAGGTGTGCGTCATCTGTAACTATTTTGCTCTAACGCCATTTCATTATGTAGTCAAATTCTTGCAAGGACATTTTTGTTTGCCAGTTATCTACATTCTGTTATCAGTCCAACTCTTAGCTAGTTTAATTTTTTCATATAATTATCATTTTATACCGAAGTATTCCAACTGTGTTCCTGACAATGATATTCACTTGTTGGGTGCCCAGAGGACAGCAAGGATGGTTCTTCAGGTCCACTTCATCATTGTCTGCCCTTAATTTGTCTGTGCTGACAGGATATGGGCATCCAGCAAAAAACCCAAGAATTGTTTATTTTGTGCGCAACCACTGGCTCCATGCCAATGGACCTAAATGTTTCTATTCAAGGGAAACCAGTTGAGAGGAATGTTTGGAATATACCTAAAGTTAGTAAATTTCCACCTATATCCACTCATGTTACACTTCTGTTCAGTTGCCACAAACAAGTTAGTAATATGTAACAGAATAGGAGCAAAAGGAACGTGTTGGAAAAACAATTTGATGATGCTGCTACTTTTTATTTGTAGATACTCGGCTGTTCCATACCAGCCCCTGTGAATAACTAGTTAACTCCTTGCTACATAACTACCGCTGCTTTCCATGCGCATCACCCACTGCTCCATCTCCACACCTCCCCTCGCCTGATCTGGATCGCTATGATCATGGATTGTACTATATGCGTTTTCCCTCCGTTTGTTAGCTGAACCCCTTAGCCATGCTAATCAGCCGACAGACCACATCGATGTTCAAGCCCCCACTCTTCATGCACAAACAATCACAATAGGCAGCGACTGGCTCCTTTCCCTCCTGTAGAGGATGCAGCTTTCTCCATCCTGCTGCCATAATGGCCTACCAAAGGAGGCAACAAACACATGATGTTGTTTCTGTGAAGAACAAGAACAAATGATGGGGGAAAACGGTACTACTGGAGTGTGTTCAAGACTTAACTTGTCTAGACCAAGCTTAGAAACTTTACATTGAAAATGATCTTGTTAGTACAGCATAATCCATCCTTGGAGTTATAGCCATTATCACAATGATCTAGTACGCTGATCCTTGTTGGTTTAACCGCTGGATTATATCTGTTTCTGTGACGTAATCTGGTTTATTGATAGTGTAGTTACTCAACAAGTACTGCATAGTCTACATGTTACAGAGTCATTTGAAATGGCCTGAATCGAATGCTAGAAGCCCATCATAGGGCTTCTATTTCGCGCCCAACAACATGCTTGCTCCGGGGGACTCTTATTCTGCGCTTCCAGACTTTAATTGAGCAGCCTGTTGAACAAAGCTGCCACATTCGTTAGGAGATTAGCTCTGAAGTGCCTACACGGAGCCAACCATGAATCTCATTTAAAAGCACGGGACCAGGACGAGTGCTCCAATCCAAAGATGTCAAGGTTTTTCTTAGTTAGTGGCAACTAGGATATTGGTTAGTGCTTTATTTCAGATTGAAATAGCATCTTAGAATTTCTTATGTGATCAGGTCATATAATCCTCTTCGATGGTCTGTCTGTTAGTCGTTTAATAAGGGTTAGTAAATGGTGCCAATAGTTGCAGTATATTTAACTTAAAAATATTAGGCATTTTTTTGTGGCATTGATGTAGGCTTGGCAGTAACCCAAAACTAACGAATGGCCTCGAAGTATTCCAAGCTACTTGTTAAAGGTATGGACTATAATCTTCTAATCTTCCACAGCTCTTTTTAATGCATCTACCAATTAACTGATGAATTTTGAAATACTCTTTTTTTTAAAATCCCCCCCCCCCCCCCCCCCCCCACCCCCCCCAAACACCACTTATAAATTGTAAACATTATTTTTTTTTCATACATTTTTTTAAAAAAACAACCAAAAACTAATAAAAGTATACTTTGTGTTTCACGGTTTCAATCCAAGACGTCGACTGCATAATTTTATGGTAATATACTAGGAAATTGTAGAAAGCATATATCGTCATATTATGAAAATATTTTTCCAAGCACAGTATAACAACATTGGGTTTGATGTGTATGCATATACTATCTGCTTCAGATATAGGTCTTGCATCGGGGAAGTGTGCAGTCAACTTGTTGAAATTTATACCATTAAAATAGAAGCACAAAGTAGGGCATTAGGTGCTGGCAAGCCACCCGTCTAGTGCCCTAGCACCTAAGGTAAACACTGAGAGTATGTTAAGGGCTTTCATACTAGATTATGTGATTTTGACTCTCTGCGAGTCTGGCTTCTTGATATATTGTATTTTTATTTTCGTGCAGCTTCTCCTGGCTGTTCAAGAAAGATATATTATGTTCCTATCTTGTTGAGGCATTTAAATGTTATTGGATGAAAATATCCATGTTATGCAAATCTTAAATAAATGCACATTAAGTTTATTGAAGCGATTCTAGTAAATATATTATAATGAATTCATGCTTGCGTCGGTCTTTGCTTTGCTTTCAATGTTCAAGTGTTTTCCTTCTGTCCATATTGTAAAATGAATATTGACTTTCTTTGGAAATGCTGGATAACCATTCATGAAACTCCATCGATTGGGGCCTGAGGCAGATTGCAACGAATGAGCTTGTAATTTACATGGGTTATTTGTGTTTCTATCAACATCACTGAGATGATGGCTTGGAGTTTTCCTTCACGATACAGAGACGTTGTGTGCAAAAATTCGCTTTCTTGACAATGTAAGTCTAGTGACTATATGATTTCAATGGTCTTATGGGCTTCAGTAATGCTGCAAAATAATTCACTTTTTTTAGAATTTTCTGTTTGTTTAACCAGCCAGAAGTTTGTTCCCGCCAATCTGAGCTTGACCAGATGCCTTATTCGAACCCACTTCAGTCTTGATGATGTGTGCAATCACTAAGTAGAAAGAATGCCCCAATAAAAGCCCTTTTGGTTGAGCAGGTATCAATCTTAAGTCTTTTAGTCTCTATCAAAAGATCTTCAAGCAGTGTAAAGGTTGCATATCTGAATTATGCATATTTACGAACAAAAGCAAAATCTCCCTTATATTATGGGAATCAGAAATAACTTAAAAATATGTCTTCATCTTATCACTTGTGCCCCAGATTGGATAATTTTTCGCGAACCTGAAAGTCACTTAATTGTATGTCCGATAGTTATAGAGATTACAGTTTATACTCAAATATACAGTCTTAATCCACAATAGCGGCACAATACCACACTTATGATTCTGGGGCTAGCTCCTAGACTGGTTTCTGAATTGCCGTTTTCAGAGCTTTATATCAGGAATTGGGCAATTGGCATGCGATGAAGGCTTTATCAGGGCAGTTTTCCCTACAGTTGGACTTTACACTAAAAAGAGTGTCACTGTGCAAACACCGTTACAAAACGGTGTTTATTATGCTGGACCAAAAAAGTTCGTCTGGGTCCAAACGCACAAAATTTTGAACATCTGCTACTAGACACTGTGTACTGTGCGTAGGTCCTTGTATCTTGTTATTGCAAAAATAATTTAGCTGCATAGGTTGTATGTGAAGAATGTAATTGCGGGAGGCCAGGCAGTGCCCAATGGCACATGACACAAGCAACGCTCATCTGTGCCGAAAATGATGCAGTAGCTATGCATGAATTACATGTTTAGTTTTTTCGACTTGTTAGCTAAAGGTAGTTAAGAGATTGATTCGTTTTATCTGGTTGCTAGAATTGTATTTGGGCTTGCCTCGTCTCCATATAAGGACAAGCAGATTATTGAGTTTAACCACATGAATAATCTATTTTCCCATCATATTGTTCTCTATTCCCACCCCTCCCTAACATATCTCTTCCCA